>PVJD01005152.1:0-120643 GCA_004026545.1 Mormoops blainvillei | reverse complement strand
AAAACGTTTTGGTGGTGTAAGACTCCATCCCACCCTATCATTTCCTAGCATTCTGATTTTTGCGCCAAGTCTAAAAATACCGTTCTCATATTTTAAATTACTGCATCATTAACATACTAAGAATTACTGATCTCCTAAATTGTAATATAATGTAATTTTACAAAAAAGAGCTTAACTCAAAATAAGACATTAAGTATCTGTCCCCCAAACTAGGCTGCTTGTTTTCATAAGCATATCTATATATATATAGATATATATATAGAGAGAGAGATATAGATGCTATTTATAACCCTAATTATCAAATCACCAGGGTATTATTGAAAGGATATCCATAAAATAATACAGGCATCAATTGCTGACAGGGCCAGGTTTATTATCAAAGCCAAGGGATAAGCAAAGTACTACAGCAGCAGAAGAAAGAAAATGCAATTGACAGAGGTTAAAGTTGCTAAAAGTCTAAGGAAATTACACACAGAGGATGGTGTGATTTGAACACCTAATTTGTGTCCAAAAGTGTTTTATTTAAGAGGCAATTTATTGCAAAGCTTATCGAGCCCAGTTTACTTGAAGAACTGGTGGAGTTTATAACATTTACCACCTTGAATCTAACAGGTTATTGCAGTGATTTTTAAATAAATAAGAAAATAACTGCAATGACCTTGGGAGGCCCACTTCTTCACATTAATCCAGCTCTAATGTAAATTTCCTTACCACATATTTCAGTGCTTTCATTCCCTTCCCTAAAAGGGCGTAATTATATAATTCTCAAGAATTATGTAAAACTTCATTAGTTATATTTTAAGAAAGCCTTTGAAACTCAAATGGTGGTTAAGCAAACAGCACTGTCACTTTAAAACAAAAATTAGATTAACCACCAAGTGCATGATTACAACATCTGCCACTCATACAAGAATGGAACCCACTGTCCGGGAGGAAGAAGTAAATAAGTAGTGATTTGGGGACAGGTGGGAATTACTGGTATAACATTAAATTTTAAAGCTCTAATATAGATTAAAAAGAAAAAAAGAATTACACATACATTTTAAAAATCAGAGCCTAAAGGTGACTTAAGAGAAAATTATACAGAGGCCTACAAACATTCCCATTTTACCTTCTCAAGATAAAAACAGTACGTCTGAACAAACCACAAAATTGCAGATTACGCAGTACTGACCCCGGTAACTCTGAGGACCCCTTCCATGCCAGAAAACAGAAGATAAAGGGCTCCTGCAACCACAACTTTATGAAGAGTGACTCCGAGGCGAGGCCTAAGGAGGAAGCAAAAAGATAGTTAAGTACAAATGTGACAAACCCCGAGACAAACTCATGTTGATTAATACAGGCCAACTACTTAACAGAGATAAGCCAGACATACTTGGTGAATTCACCTGAGAGAGAAAAATTCAGAAGAACATATGCTCTTAAACCAGATACTGAATACTAGAATTTCAGATCAGGTCCCTGGTTAAGGCATTAAAAAACATATATTTTTATTACAGGGAATTTTTAAACATATTCAACAGTATAATGAACCCTCTATACACCCATCATCCAGTCCTAATATCCATCAACATACAGCCAATCCTGCCCCACGCTCATCCCATCCACTTCTCATCCATATTTTGAAGCAAATCATACCTTTTATTTGTACATGTTTCAGTATGTTTTTAAACAGATAAGAATTTTTAAAAATATAACCATAAAATCATTTTCAAATCTAAAAATTTAAACAATTTCTTAACATAAATACCCTACTGAAGTTCATTTGACTCCATTCTATGATATAGTATATCATAGAGCTCAAAATCCAACAAAAAACAAAAAATCTTTTAAGCAGCTTCTGCTTGAAGAGGAAAAAGTTTTAGATTCTTGATATTCAAAATACTGCTGAGTCAGAATCTGTATTACAACAAGATCCCCAGGTTATTTATTAGTGCATTACACACTAGAAAAGCTCCACAGGGAACTGGGATTTTTTCTCCACACTTAGAAATCTAGAATATTTCTTGGCATACAGGAGGCACTGAAATATTTGCTAAATAAATAAATTTTTAAAATCTCATTCTCCTACTCCTCTAGTCCCACTTAGAGCAAAACTCATTTACATGAATAAATTTTAAAACTGAAAATTTCCCATTTCTTTTACCCACTTAAAACAAAACTCTTTGAAATAACTGTCTATACCCGGCTAGGTCCAATTCCTGTCCTACTCTCGCCTGACCTAACTCCAACCAAGCTTACTCTAAGTCCTACCACTTCACCAAAACTATTCTCGCTTAGGTCACTAATATCCTGCATGTAATGTAGTTAAAGCCAATGGTCAATTCTCAATCCTCTTTGATAAAATTAATCACTCTTTCCTTGAAAGAGTCTTCAGGTGTGCCTCCCATAGCACTCCTCCTCAACTTCCTCTACTCTAATTCTATTTTGTCTCACTGGCTTCGAAATAATAGAAAATGTTTGACACAGTCCAATCCCTTAACCTCTTCTTTACATCCATTCACATCCTTGGTGATCACCGCCAGTCTCATGGCATTAAAAAACATCTACATCCTGATAACAGGCAAGTTTTCAACTCTGTCCTTGTTTCTCCCCCTTACTTCCCTCATTTGGATATCTAACTGAACGCCTAATCTTGTTCCCACTCCAGGTTTATTCCACCTAAGATCTTTCTGAACTCAGCTAGTGTCAACTGCACCCTTCCATTTGCTCATACCAAAATAGTTGGCATCATCATTGATTCCTCTTCTCTTTCACATCACACATTAGATCCATCCGCAAAGTCCATCAAAATATATGCAAAATCTGACCATATCTTAGCATCTCTTCCCCTGGACATACATACAATTCTCTCAACAACTTGAGATCTTTGCTTAAATGTCACTAAGTGAAGTCTTCCTTGACCACCATATTTACAATTACAGACTCCAACTCCTGCCTAGCAGTCTCTCTATACTTCTCACCTGCTTTATCTGCTGCATAGCACTTATCACTGGCATAGTAGATATTTACTCACTAATTTTATGTGCTCCCCTAATGTAAACTCCAAGTCTTTTGTTTATTTGCTATCTCCCAGGGTCTAGAACAATGCCTAAGGCACTCAATATAATTCTTTTGATAATAAAATTAAAGGCACTCAATAAAATTATTTTCAGATTTCAAGAATGTTCTTCCCATAAAAAATCTGATTTGCAGGAATCCAAGATGGTGGAAGAGTAAGTGGAAGCTACACTAACATCCTCCCAGGACCAATTTGGAATTATACCTAAACTATACAGAAATCGTCCAGAATAACCAACTGAACACTAACTGGAGAGAAGCCTTATACCCACGGACAGAAGAAACCGCTTCACCATAGCAAGACTGGTAGGCAGTGTGGAGGAGACGTGAGAGGGCTGGCTGGGCTCCCACCACCAGCAGCTGAAGTGCTGGGCGGGGGGCGGATATTTCAGTGGCTGGGGTGTTCCCCCTGAGAAATGTGGGGCCTAAACCCCAAGCTGGGCTCCCCAGCCTACAGCACCAGAGCCAGTAAGGGAACCCAGATAACATCCAGCTGTGAAAAGCAACAGGGTTTTTATCTGCCAGGAAGAGATGGCTGGAGACTCGAGAGAGCCTCTTAAAGGGCCAACACACAAAATTTGTTTGTAGCCACTTACCCTGGGCTCTGGCAGAGGGAGGGCAGACAGGACTAGACACGCATGAGGTGGCTCTGGGGAAGAGAACTGAAAGCCGCGAGGACACCTATGCTGAGTCATTCCCCATACTGCAGGAGCCATCTTTCTCAGGCAGGGCACTCCTCTCCAAGTGGCATCGGCCTGAGGGGAAGCAACAGCCTCGCCCGCAGGGTTACTCTGCCCCATCCTGTGGTGCTTAATCTGGGCTGCTGATCACAGCTTGATTAGTTTAACAACTGGATCAGTTTAGTGACTGATTAGTTTAACAGCTAAGGCAGAAAATACAAAACAGCAGCCAAAGTGGGAAGACAAAGAAACAGACACCAAATGAAAGAACAAGAAAATTCTCCAGAAGAACTAGATGGAATGGAGGTAAGCAATTTATCAGACAGATAATTTAGAGTAATGATTACAAGGATACTCAACAGCAAGAAAAAAGACACAGAAATAAAAAAAAAAGACTAGTCAGAAATAAAGAATACGATATCTGAAATAAATAATACACTAGAAGGAATAAAGAGTAGGTTAGTTGAAGCAGAGGACTGAATTAGTGTTTTGGAAGACAAGATAGGAAAAAAACACCCAGCCAGAGCAGTAAAATGAAAAAAGAATTTTAAAAAATGAGGAAAGCTTATGAAACATTTCGCACAACATGAAATGTAAGAACATCTGCATCATGGGAATACCAGAAGGAAAAGAGAGTGAGCAAGGGATCAAGAGCCCATTTGAAGAAATAATGACTGAAAACTTCCCCAATGTGGTAAAGGAAAAAGTCACACAAGCTCAGAGAGTCCCAAACAAGTTGGACCTAAAGGCCTACACTGAGACACATCATAAATTAAAATGACAAGGCTTAAAGACAAGGAGAGAATCCTAAAAGCTTCAACAGAAAAGCAGATAGTTATCTACCCTTGTACCAATTAGAGTGGCATCTGATTACTCAACATAAACATTTCAGGCTAGAAGGGAGTGATGTGAAATATTCATGGTGATGAAAGGAAAGGACCTACAACCAAGGCTACTTGACCCAGCAAGGCTATCATTTAAAATCAAAGGAGAAATATGGAGCTTCCCAGACAAAAAAAGCTAAAGGAATTTGTTAACACTAAACCAGTACAACGAATGTTAAAGGGCTTGCTTGAAGAAGAAGAAGAAGAAGAAGAAGAAGAAGAAGAAGAGGAGGAGGAGAAAAAAAGAGGGAAACAGTCTAACAATAAAATTGCACTACATACATATCTATCAATAAACACCTTAAATGTAAATAGCGTCAATGTTCCTGCCAAAAAACATAAGGTAGCTATCTGAATGAATAAGAAAACAAAACCTATATGCATATGCTGCCTCTAAGAGACCCACTTCAGATCGAAAGATACACAGACTAAAAGGATTGGAAAGAGATATTTCATGCAAATGGAGAAGAAAACAAAGCTGGAGTAGCAGTACTTATATCCAACAAGATAGACTTTAAAACCAAGGTTATAGTAAGAGACAAAGGACACTACATAATGATAAAGGGAACAATCCAACAAGAGGCTATAACCCTTGCAAACATTTACCTACCCAACACAGGAGCACCTAAATATGTAAAGCAAATCTTGATGGACGTAAAGGGAGAGATCAACAGAAATACAGTCATAGTTGGGGATTTTAACATCCCATTGATTTCAATGGACAGATCTTCCAGGCAGAAAATCAACAAGGAGACAGCAGCCTTAAATGACACAGTAGATCAAATGGATTTAATTGACATCTTCAGGTAAAATTGATATTTTACCCCAAAGCAGCAGAATACTTTTCAAGTGCACCTGGAACATTTTCTAGGACAGACCACATACTAGGACATAAAACAAGTCTCAATAAATTTAAGAATGAAATCATATTAAGCATCTTCTCTTACCATAATGTTATGAAACTAGAAATCAATCACAAGAAGAACACCGAAAAACATGCAAAGACATGGAAGCTGAATAACATGTTATTAAACAATGAATGGGTCAATAATGAGATCAAGGAAGAAAATCAAAAGGTAGCTGGAAACAAATGAAAATGAGGACACAACAATCCAAAATCTGTGCGACACTGGGAAAGCAATGCTAAGAGGAAAATTCATAGCATTACAGGCCTACCTCAAAAAACAAGAAAAAGCTCAAATAAACACTCTAACTTCACACATAAAGGAACTTGAAAAGAACAAACAAAGCCCAAAGTGAGTAGAAGAAAGGAAATAATAAAGATCAGAGCTGAAATAAACAAAACAGAGAGACTAAAAACATGGCACAAAAGATCAATGAATCCACGAGCTGGTTCTTTGAAAAGATAAACAAGATTGAGAAACCTTTAACCAGACTCAACAGGAAAAAGAGAAAGGATCCAAATGAGTAAAATCAAAAATGAAAGAGGGAAAATATTACAACTGATGCCAAAGAAATACAAAGGATTGTAAGAAAAAAATTATTAACAACTATATGCCAATGAACTGGACAACCTGAATGAAATGGATAAGTTCCAAGGAACATACACCTTCCAAAACTAAATCAGGAAGAATCAGAAAATCTGAACAGACAGATTACTCCTAGTGAGTATTGAAGGAGTAATCAAAAAACTCCCAACAAAGGCCCTCAACCAGATGGCTTTATAGGTGAATTTTACCAAACATTCCGAAAAGAAGTAACACCTCTCCTTCTCAAACTATTTCATAAAACTAAAGAGGAGGAGGCTCCCAAACTCATTTTACAAGGCCAACATTATCCTAATTTCAACACCAGATAAAGACACTACAAAGAAAGAAAATTATAGGCCAATATCCCCGATAAACAAAGATGCTAAAGATCCTCAAAAATAAATTAGCAAACCAAATACAGCAATGTATCAAAAAGATCATAAACCATGATCAAGCAGGATTTATTCCAGGAATACAAGGTTGATACATTTGCAAATCAATAAATGTGATTCACTGCATAAACAAAATGTAGGCTAAAAACCACATGATCATATCAACAGATGCAGAAAATGCATTTGATAAAATCCAGCACCCATTTATGATCAAAATTTTCAGCAAGGTGGATGCAAAGGAAACATACCTAAACATAATAAAGGCCATATGTGACAAATCCACTGCCAGCATCACTCTCAATGGGCAAAAACTACAAACATTCCACTTAAAGCTGGGAACAAGACAAGGATATCTGCTTTTATCTGTCTTATTCAACATAGTACTGGGAAGTCCTAGCACAGCAATCAGACAAGAAGAAGAAATAAAAGGCATCCAAATTGGAAAGGAAGAAGTAAAACTGTCTTTATTTGCAGATGACATGATACTGTACATAGAGAACCTAAAAATTCCACCAAGAAACTAGTAGAACTGATAAATGAATTTTCAGCAAAGTAGCAGGATACAAAATTAATATCCAGAAATCGGTTGCATTTTTATATGCCAATAATGAACTAAAAGAAAGGGAAATTAAGAAAACAATCCCATTCACAATTGCTTCGAAAAGAATAAATACCTAGGAATGAACAAACCAAATCAATGATGTAAAAGACCTATACATGGAAAATTATGAGACACCGAAGAAAAAAACTGAAGATAGAAATAAGTGGAAACACACACCATGTTTATGGATCGGGAGAATTAACATCATTAAAACGTCGACAGTGCCCACAGCAATCTATGGCCAATGCAATTCCTATCAAGATTCCCATGGTGTATTTCATAGAACTAGAACAAATATTTCAAAAATTTATGTGGAACCACAAAAGGCCCCACATAGCAACAGCAATCTGAGAAAGAGGAACAAAGTTGTAGGAATCACACTACCTCGTATCAAACTATACTATAAGACCATAGTAATCAAAACAGCATGGTACTGGCATAAAAACAGACACATAGATCAATGGAACAGAATAGCACCCAGAAATAAACTTGCACCATTTTATAGTCAATATGTGACAGAGGAAGCAAGCACATACAATGGGCTAAAGATAGTTTATTCAATAAATGGTATTGGGAAAATTGGGTAGATACACATAAAAAAATGAAACTAGACCACCTTCTTACACCACACACAAGAATAAATTCAAAATGGATCAAGGACTTAAATGTCTAACATTTTATGGTTCCATTTTCCAAACCCATAAAAATGGAAGAAAACACACGCAGCAAAATCTGGGACATTGCTTGTATCAATTTTTTACTGGATATTTCTCCCCAGGCAAGGGAAATAAAAGAAAAAATAAACAAACAGGACTACATCAAACTGAAAAGGTTTTGCACAGCAAAGGAAATCATCAATAAAATAAAAAGACACCCACAGAATAGGAGAACATATTCGCTGATACACCTGATTAGAAGTTAATATACAAAATTTATAAAGGACTTACAGAACTCAACACCAAAAACAAACAACCCAATTAAAAAAATGAGCAAAGAACCTCAATAGTCACTTCTCCAAAGAGAACATACAGATGGTCAATAGACATATGAAAAGATACTTAACATCACTAATCATCAGAGAAATGCAAAGTAAAACCACAATGAGGTATCGCCTCACACTGGTCAGAATGGCTACCATCAACAAATCAACAAATAACAAGTGCCAGTGAGAATGTGGAGAAAGGGGAACCCTTTCATACTGTTGGTAGGAAGGCAGACTGGAACAGCTGCTGTGGAAAGCAGTATGGAATTTCCTCAAAAACTTAAAAATGGATCTTCCTTTTGACCCATGAATCCCACTTCTGGGAATATATCTGAAGGAACACAAAACACTAATTTGAAAGAACATAACCACCCCTACGTTCACTGCAGCATTATTTACAATCGCCAAGATATGAAAGCAGCCCAAGTGCCCATCAATAGTTGAGTGGATAAAACAACTATGGGACATTTACACAATGGAATTCTACTTGGCCATAAAAAAGAAAAAGAGTTTACCCTTTACAACAGTACGGATGGACCTGGAACACATTATGCTAAGTGAAAGAAGCCAGTCAGAGAAAGATAGATACCATATGATTTCACCCATACGTGGAATGCAACAAACAAACTGAATTAACAAACAAAACAGAGGCAGGCTCAAAGATGGAGAGCCGATGATAGCTGGTAGGGCGGAAGGTTGGAGTACAGAGTGACTGCACAAAGGGGAGGGCGGACTCATGGACACGGACTACAGTGTGGTGTTTTGGGGAATGGGGTATAAGGAAACTAAATGGTAGTGAAAAAAATACAATAAAGATGAATAAAATATATTTTAAAAATTTGACCTGCAATATATCTTGGATGAATAAAATCACTTTAAGTTTACTCCATTAAGTTTGGTGTTTCAATGTCATTTGCTACAATTGCAGGTTTTCCTACAGATGCTCCTTGAATTCTCAGCTGTGAAAAGAAATCCTAACATTTTTCCAACTTTTACAAATCTACAAAATTTCAGACACCTTTTCTTACTTCAGAATTACTTTTTTTTATCAACTGTTACAGAGCTACCACACTGGGAAACTGCAATACTATTTCAACTTAATTTGCTCTTCCATATAGGAAGTGAATACTTACTTGACTATGCCATATCCCAAACTGACTATGATGACCAGGGTTCGAGCCAGTGAACGTTTAACTGCTGAAAGAAGCTCTGCAAGGATCAGGGCACCTTGGACTATGAGAAAGAAGAGAGGGTTAAGTGATGCTGTAAATCTAGCTGAGAAAAGATGTAATTCTAGAACCAGAATGTGGCTCTCTAACAGTCTTCAGAATAAGCACTGGTAATACCAAAAAAATATTTCTTCAATTCTTTAATTTTTACGAGTTTATAAGTTGATATAACATAATCTTACTAATGTGAATAGCAATATGGCTGTGTTCAATTTACCTTCCTTCCCTATACCCTACTTCACTAAAACCTCAACAGAGTATCTCACCCCACTTGGACAGTTTATAGCATCTAGAAACTATTGTTCCCATTTTTAAAAACTGAAATATAGCTATACATAGAAAAGCACGAAACACATACACACAGTTTTCAATTCATTTTCATATTTACTATTTTCAAGCCCTTTTGAAAACCAGGGAGAGATTTAATTGGAATACCTTGCAACAATAATTATCAATAATTAAATGATCTGATGAGAGAAAACTGAAGCTACCATAAAAAACTTCTGTACAAAACAATTTCTGTCATTATCTGTTCACATTACTAAACCATAAGCATCCTCTTACCCTTTTTTTCCAGGCATTACTGTATTTCACCAATTCTTAGAGGCATCCTCATGCCCGTTTTAACAGCTTTGAAATCAAAGTGTCTTATCATCAATGGTATCTTAAAATTAAATTGGCAGTATTTACTTTCTTTCTTAGATGTATATAATAATGGTGCCTTAAAAAGCAATGTCAGTGAGGTTCAATAATGGTAATAGTCTTTCCCAAAATGGCCACTACTTTTATGAATACATTTCAGTAAAACTACTCTCAAATCACTGAACCCACAAGTTATAAAATTAAAAACAAAAGTCACAAAGTTATTCTAATAATTAAATAACTGAAAACTTAAACCCATTTAATGACTACTGACCTTAGGAAAACCGTCACGTCTCACCTGCCCATCACTCACAAACTGGCATTTTTTGGTTACGTACCAGATTCTCCTTTGTATCGGATATTCTGAAATTCTGCATAGAAGACAGCTTTCTCAAGCATCCCCAGGAAAATGACAGCGCCGATCCAAAACTGAATTCTCAGGAGATCTCTCCAGTAGCAGGCAGACCATGCCAGCCACAGAACACCAAACAGGACATAGACAATACACATCACCATGAAAAACTGTTACAGCAGTGGGTAAGACAAAAAAAGGAGAATTGAGGCCAAGTGCCAATTTAGAATCAATATATACTCTTAACAAGCTATAAAAAAATAAATATCATACTTTCTACTTAAAAAATAATTATTTTATATCTGTGGATTTTGATACTAACACACACAAAAAACCGTCTCCCTTGACTAGAGGGAGACTATGTCAGGGTTTGTCATCAAGTGACCACTCATCTGTACTAAATAAGCTTTTTCAGCTCACAGTGTAAAATTACATAAATGAAGAGAACACTAAAGAAAAAAAAGGCATGGTAAGGTTAGGATATATCTGATGGCAATGAAACACGACAAAGTAGGAAAACTATAAAATGGAAAGGAAGAAGAAAAAAATGAGCAAATAAAATCTGAAAAGACATTAAGGATATTACCATAGACACACACACACACACACACTAAAAAGGATGAAGCTTCATCATTTAGTTACTTTAAATGGGATTAGAAACTATAGGGTTGAAAGAAGTGCCCTGCTTTGGATCCCTGAGAGAATGTATGATGTGAAACAATCTTTGAGGGGCTTTTCAACTCTAAAGTTCCACAGGTCATCAAATTCTTCATGTTACAGTGAGAAAATGAGGCACAACGGGGCTCACTGATACTCTCAAAGTCACAGTCTAGTAAAAAGTAAGTGCAAAAGTACAAGCAACATTTTGTGAACTGTTCAGGGATAGTTCTTTAAAAAAAGAATATTGCCACAAAACGTGGATACTCTTTCAAGCTAAGCTCACTTAATATTTAGGTTAAAAAATATAAGTTCACTTACAATCATCAATGGATATTCTTCAAGTGTGAGGTATTCATACGGACCTTTCACTTCCACAGTCACTGCCAAAACACAGTCCTCAGAATTAATGTAATGGATGCAGGAATTAAACAAAAACATGATCTGATATTTGTTTGATAAAATAAATGAAAATTCCAGTGAGTCATTTACTGTTAACCATTTCAACCTCAGTGAATATTACATTTGTAGAGCACTTTGAAATTCAGGAGGTGTTCTCGTGGTCCATGCTATGTCCCACATAGGTCTCCATGCCTCTGCTCCAATCAGTGCCTTAAGTGGAAAAGCCCTTTGTTCCTGTCCTCACATCCTTTAAAGACTAGCTTGAATGTATTTTCTCCAGAAAGCCTTCTGTGAGCTGCCCAACTGCAACTTCCCCATAATGTTCTAAATTCCAAACACACTTGATATTTAATCTTCCTTACAACACATCAATATGCTTTGAAAAGTACAGGACTTCATTCCTTCACTTTGACTCCCTCTGTCTTCTCTTTCTCTCACATATATTTTCCTACTATTTTTTTTTTTACCTACTTCAATTTTATGTGACTTCGCTACTTGCATGTATCATTTTTAGAAGGTCCTTAATAACGACACAGTATTTAAGGAAGCAGAACAAATGACAGTGACAAGAATCTGAAAGACAGACTTGACTTCATGAAGCAAACCTATGACTGCTTTTAAAGTATAATGAATAAGCCCTGGCTGGTGTGGCTCAGTGGACTGAGAGCCAGCCTGTGAACCAAAGGGTCTCTGGTTCAATTCACCAGTCAGGGCACATGCCTGGGTTGCAGGCCAGCTTCCTCAGCAGGGAGCATGCAAGAGGCAAACATACATTGATGTTTCTCTCCCCTCCCTCCTTTCCCCTCTCTCTAAAAATAAATAAATAAAATCTTTAAAAACAAATAAATGAATAAATTATAACGAATAAAACTTTTTGGATAAATTTTATGTCTGATAAATAAAAACTGATTTATAGAGAAGTGATTTCTATATCCAGGGACAGACTAATAAATGCCTATTCAACAAAAATTTACCACTAATTTTTACCAGGCAGAAAGGACATGCCATTATTAAAAATAAATCAGGTCTAATACTATTTTTCATGAACAAAAGGAGTATCCCATAATAGCAATCACAAACATTGATTGGGTTGCCTCTTGCGTCCAGACCAAGGACCAAACCAGCAACCCAGGCATGTGACCTGAATGGGAATCGAACCAGCAACCTTTCATTTTGTAGGATGACGCCCAACCATCTGAGCCATGCCAATCACAGCTAAATCTATACCGTCTTAATTTAATGAAAGAGCAAGTAAAATAATTAGTGAATATTTGTCACATTCTTTGCTTACTCTATGCCAGAAGTCAACAAAATACAGCACACAGACCAAATGTGGCCATCCACTTTTTGTAAATAAAGTTTTAATAAAAAAGTCACATCCACTCACATATTGTTTAGGGCTGCAATCACACAATAACAGAATTGGGTAGTTGTAGGAAAGAAAACATTTACTATCTGATCCTTTAAGAAAAAATTGGCTAACCTCTACTCTATGCTAAAATATAACTTGAGCACTTACTATATATACACGCTATGGAAAACAGGGGATGTTTTCTGCCATCCTAGTGGATTACCATCTAGAGGGAAGAGGGAGTTAGTTGAAAAGACTGTACACAAAGAACCGTCCACACCCAGAAGGATGAATTTGTATTTTCCAGGGTAAAGTAAAAAGCCATTGGAGCAGAAGAAATAACAAAGATAGGTGTAAAAATACATGACGTCTTTAAAGAACATGTAATCTGAGACTCTACATAGTACTGTATCGTAGCATTTTAATACAAGGCAGACAAAAGGTAAACTGGGACAAGTTGTAGTTTTATAAGCCTTGCTGCAAACTGTGAACATTTTATAAGCAATCGGGAGGCTTTGAAGGTTTTAATCAAGGAAGGAAAACTGATAAAACTGTTTTAAAGAGACAATTTTCACATGATGTAGTTTAGTTTGTGTTCTTAAGTTTCTTCTTAGCTCCTAGCCCTGGCTGCTGTGGCTCAGTGGATTGAGTGCCGGTCTGCAAACCAAAGGGTTGCCAGCTTGATTCCCAGTCAGGGCACATGCCTGGGTTGCCGGCCCGGCCCTCAGTCGGAGGCATGCGAGAGGCAACCACACATTGATATGTTTCTCTCCCTCTTCCCTTCCCCATTCTCTAAAAATAAATAAAAATCTTTGGAAAAAAAAAAAAGTTTCTTCTTAGCTCCTAACAACAGATGGATAAAACAAAAAAGAAAACAAAATAAGCATAAGCTGGAAACTGTATGTGTGTATGTATGTATCAAGGCCAAACAGTGGCATCTCAAAAATTTGAAAATAGTTTAACATTAGAAAACCAGTTAATATAATTGCATCATATGAACAGATTAAATGAGGAAATCTTTATGATCATTTTAATCAACACAATCAAAGCATCTGATAAAACTGAGTATTCATTCTTAACACTAAAAAAGAAAAATACACTTAGTAATCTGGAATAGAAAGGGATAGCCTTAACCAAATAAAAAATATTTGGGAAGAAACCTACAGTAAACATGTGCCAATATTATAAGATGAGGATGGCCACCATAACTGTTTCTATTCAAAATTCTCCTTGAGAAAGCAGAGGTAAAAAGGAGACTTCAGAAGAGGAGAAACAAAACAAAACAAAATTATATAAAATTAAGACCAGTTAGTAAGCTATTACAAAATTCCAGGAAAGAGATGACTCCATGACCTGGGAAACAAGAATGAAAACGAGAACACCAAGAAAAATTGAGACAGCTGACATACAAAATTATATTAGTTACAGGTGCAAAACATAGAAATATTATGATTTTGTATCTTAATCATAATTTTAAAATAAATTAAAAAAGAAAAAATATTGAGACATTAAAAAATTACCAAAGTCAATTAATAGTAAAATTATTTTTAAATTGCCAGGTTTTGACCTGGTAACTAACTTTTGACAAATCTATTTCAGAATACCAAAAACATGATACTAATTACATATTTAAAAAGCTGGAGGATCAGATGAAGGAAAATGAAATCTGGTATCTATCATATATAATAAGAAAGCATATGTGAACTACCTAACACTGTATCTGGTACATCTTGGATACAGAAAATGTTAATTTCTCTCCCTCAATTTTTCTAGTTCAGAACAAACATTCTTAATTATTCCCTCCATTAAAGCAATTACATATGACCCACCGTACATGTCACAACTATATAATAATACAAACAGTAAAAAGAAACAAAAGGTACTTACTAGTAAAAAGATTTTCTTTTGATGATTCCTTTGAGGATGAAATGCCAATATGTACAATAAAAATGTATGGTGCATCTTGCCAAGTTTTCAATGGATCATGCATTGCCTAGAGGGAAAAAAGGCATTAACACTTCAAGTCTTAAGAATTAAGGGCACAAGTTAATAATGCAGTATGGAAATTTTGTTTCAGGATGTACCCAGAAACATGCTTAAGTCCATTCATTAACAAAACAAACAGGCCTATTGTATACACAACAAAATAGGTTAGATTACAAATTACTAAAAGGCAGTACATCTTCTATGTTGTTATGCACAAAAACCACACATTTTATTTATTTATTTTTATACCAGGAAAAGTCTCAACTAAAATCACTAAATTGAATCTCTGTTTAAGTCACGATTGGACACTGGTTTATATTTTAAAACATAAATATCCCAAAGATTATTTAAATTACCTAAAAAATACCGATGATGACATCAGTGAATTATAAACACCACTTCCTGAATCTAATTCCCTTTGCTCATGTCCTTTCCAAAACTACCACAATGTCTGCTGATAAGGTCTCACATTTCTATCAAATTTAATCCTGGCTAGTCTTTGTGGAAAGCAAGAATCACTGTCCCACAGTCAAGGAAGTGGAGTTAACAGCCTCCATGTTAATAGATCTGGTTACTTAGGAATAATCTGTTTGAAAGCCAGTAGGTTTGTGTATAGCCCTATGAAAAAGTCTTCAGAGGATTTGTTGCCATATTCTACATGGACTATGAACCTTCAAAACACAAGACTAAGACTCTAAGGTAAAGGAGAGGAACATAGAAAACTACTGGCTGCTTCTTCCTCATGTGTGAAAGGAGGTATTGCTACTTACACATACAATTTATTACTTTCTGGTCTTAGAAGGAACTTCTATCCAGACCACTGTATAAACTTCACTGTGATCTATGAAACCCCTCAGAGTGAATAACAGATTTTGTAAATGTATGCATTTCCAGTGGGGCCACAGCTTTTCTCAAATGCTCAAATTATCCTACAACCCAAGAAAAGGCTAAACAAGAGTTCAGAAATTATAGTCCATGATACAAATCCAAAGTGTCAAACAAAGCTTATTAAATGATTTTTCAGCTATATATTTACTAGGTTATCCTAGTAATTAGAACATAAATGAAATGCCATGATGAATCATACATTTATATCTCTGACTGACGGTCTTTTTCTGACAAAATTTAGGAGCAGTTTGTGAAAAAACTATATAGCTTAAAAGTTACACTTCCTATTTACCGTTAATTAACTGGACCGAATTTACTGAACTTACTTGCTCATTAACCAATAAAACTTTGGTGTTATGAGCTGCTCTGCTATTAATTTTTATATATCTTAAAAATACCTCTAACAAATTTCAGAAGGGACTAAATAATTTTCATATTCTAAAATTTGACAAAGTTTATGTTTAATTCTGAAATTATGGATATTCTGACACTGTAAAAATGACATTCATATGCCAAACACTGTTAGGCATGTAACATTATATTCTTTAATCCTCACAATAACCCTATCAAATAGGTACTATTATTAGTTCTTTCAATAGGCGAATGGATACATAAACTGTAGTATGTACACACAAACCTTGAAATAGTATTCAGCACTAAAAAGAAATGAACTATGAAGCCATAAGAAGGCATGGAGAGCCTTCAATGCCTATTACTAAGTGAAAGAAGCCAATCTGAAAAGCTGTATATTATGATTCTAACTGTTTAGCATTCTAGAAAATGCAAAATTACAGAGACAGTTAAAAAATCAGAAACTACCAAGGGCTTAGGAGGAGAGAGGGATGAATAAATGGGGCTTAGGGGTTTCCAGGACAACGAAGCTATTCTGGATGATATTATAATGGTGTGTATCTGTCATTATACAGGGTCTGGCACAAATAACGCCTTTTTATTACAAAATCTTTTATTACAAAATCGTAAGCATGTAATTCTGTTACATAACAATATCACACTCAAACACACATGACATTTAAGGTGAAATGTTCAAATTAAAACTATAAATTATTACACCCATATTACTACCCTACCAACCACACTCAAGCAGGCGTTACTTTGCCGGACTCTGTATATTTGTTAAAACCCAAACAACACAAAGAACTAATCCTAAAGTAAACCATGGACTTTGTTTTATCATGATGAGTCAGTGCATCAACTCTAATAAATATACCACACTGGTACAGGACATTGATGGCGGAAGGAGTCTGAGTGTGCATCTGCGGAGGGGTATAACTCTGCTTTTATAACTTTGCGAAAATCTCTGATTTTTGCTCAATTTTGCTGTGAACCTAAAAGTGTTCCAAAAAATAAACCTATTAATTCAAAAAATATTATAATGGTAAATATATTACATTACTGCTTAAATCAAACCAGACTTAATGCTCTGGCTGGGTAGCTCTGTTGGTTAGCGTGTCAACCTGATATGCCAAGGTTGCACGTTTGATACCTGGTCAGGGTACATAAAGAGGTCAACCAACAAATGCATAAATATGTGGAACAACAACAAATCAGTGCTTCTCTTTTCTCTCTCTCTCTCTCTCAAAATAAAACCTGAAACCAATAAACATAAAAAAAAAAGGAAACTGAGTTAATTAAATATTAAATCTTTTCTTAAGTGAAGGGAGCAGGGAGAGGTCCTTTCCTCTAAAAAACATGTTTTATCAGAGCTTTTATAAAAAGGGGTAGAGGTACTGAACTTGTATCTTTTAAATAAGATTATGAAGTACACCCTTAGGCCCAAGTTTTAGGAAGCATCAAGGCAGATAACTCTTAGACTTCTTTTTCATTATAATTTGAATAAACATTTCTAAATATTACTTGTGATATTCAACAAGGTCATCTCTCAGCCATCTTTAATCACTAGGAATAGGGTTCAAGCCCTGAGTAGAAGTTAAAGTATGTTATCACAGCCTAAAACTGAAAAAAAAAAACCCAATTTACAAACAGCTAACATGCATATAAATGAACAGTCAGCTTCATTTTTAAAAAATAAAATTTACAACAATTTAACCTAACAAATTGCATAAAATGTTTTAAATTGAAATAGCCATTGTTTGTTAGGAAAGAGGGAAACTAAAATCTTATTTTCTTTTGCCCATAAATTGCTACGACTTTTCTCCACAGCACTTTGACAAAATATAAAAAGAAAAAATCACACATACACTTGGACCCAACAATTCCACCTCCAGGAATGTAGGCTAAAGAAACATTATAAATGTACACAAAGACATAACTACACATTATGAATGTGACCTTATCCATAACAATGAAAGTTTGGAAACAACCCAATGTACATCAACTAGATGTTAATTATAAAAATCCCAATAAACAGTACATAGCCATAAAAAATGCGAAGTACTCCTTCATGTACTAATTTGTTAAGTAAAAGGAAAAAAATTACACAGCAGTATAAAAAATATGATCTCATTTTGATTATTATGTATGAGTTCTGTGTAATCACACAAAACTGCTAGAAAATGAAATTACAAAGGATTTCTACTTTTAAGTTACAAAAGCAAAATGTTCACCAACATGGAATTGTTTTGAGACCAGAAAATAAAGATCTAAAAACAAACATATTTACTGCAGCACTGTTTAAAATGACAAGATAATGAAACATAAATGCTCAATAATATAAAATCTGTTAACAAATTACGATGTATTCATACAATAAAATACTATGCAGGCATTTAAATAATAATGCCATAAATATTTACTGAACTAGAAAGATGACCACAGTTATACTGTTAAGCTATAAAAAAGTTACAACATAATACATATAGTAAGATTCTCATTTCTTTTTTTTAAATCCTCACCCAAGGATATGTTTTATTGACTTTAGACAGAGGAAGGGAGGGAGACAAAGAGGGGGAAACACTGATGTGAGAGAAACTGATCAGTTTCCTCCCATACTGCTCAGACCTGGAATAGAACCCACAATCTATGTATGTGCCCTGACCAAGGATAGAACCCTCAACCTTTTGGTGTATGGGACAATGCTCCCCAAACAACTAGGCCACCCAGCCAGGCCTAAGATTCTCATTTTTAAATAAATTAAATATAAATATGCAAAAAGACAAAAGACTAGAAAACAAATATATTTGTACTCTCTGTGCATGGTAGTATTACAGATGATTACTTTCTTTTCATTTATGTATATTTTCTGAATTTTTTAATAATAAACATATACATATTAACAATAAGGAAAGACCATATGGATGCTCTCTGTTAAAAAAAAATAATAAAGTCTGCCATGCCTAACTCATTTTTAGGTTAAAATTCTATACAACTATAATTGGGGCAGGGAGGGTAGAGACACTTCCAGAATGACAAAATAAGGACCTCTGAAAATATACTCACCCAATAAAAGCAACAAGAATATGGGCAAAAAATACCAAAATCAACTTTTTGGAACTCTGGAAATTATTTACAGTATGACATGCCACAATCCTAGAACTCCTCAAGAAAAACTGCTGAAGAGGAATCTCAGTAAGAAAACCAGCTAATTTCGGTAGAAAAAACAAGCCTGTGGTATTTTTGTTCACCCTAATCCCCTGCCCATTCTACGCTCCTTGAAACCAAAGTACTTAAAACTATAACATCTGTAAAAAACGGAAGTTTGGCAGCCTCTGGAAAAAATAAGTTTGAAGAGCCCTTACAGCCCAACTGCCAGAACTATCTGGAAGGCGCTGAAAAGGTCCATTCCCACAGCTTAACTTTTATATGACCTGACTCAAGAGCTCATTCAGTGAGAAGGACCCTGTACTCACAGCACTCTCAAAAACACTCAGCAACTGTGAAAGATCACAGCTGCTCCACTCAATATTACTAGGTGGGGCCATCAAGAGGATGACTAAAAACTTAAAAAGGAAAATTGGAAATAAGATGTCCACAGGAGTTTTGAAGATCTCCAAGATAGTTCTGGAAATCTAGGAGACGATGAATACATGCACAGCTGTACATGTAGGGGTAAGACTGTGCACATGTGACCAAGATCATGAGAATGTCCTAATTGCTCATCTCCGGCCGATGTTAAGGCTCTGCACAAAAAGGAAGTAAAAGTTAAGACAGTTTTAAATTGTGACAGAAGCCAGACATTAGGCCACAAATTGTATGATGCCATTTACATGAAATTAACAGAACAGGTAAATCCTTAGGGACAGAAGAATAGTGGATGCCTAGGGCTGAGGGAAGGATGGGATGGGTGACTGCTAATGGTTTATGCTGTTACTTTTGGGGGCGATGAAAATGTTCTGGAATTAGATAACACTGGTGGTTGCATAACTTGTAAATATACTAAAAACCACTGAATTTTACGTTTTAAATTTTGAGATATGTATATTATGTCTTAATAAAGCTGTTATAAAATTAAAAGCTTTAATTAGTTTTGAAAAAGCATGACCCAACGTAGATAACTATCTTATTTCCTCTGTATTTTAAACTGGTAAAGTTTTAAGGAATTAGTTATTGCAAATTAAAAAGTGAATTATGAAAATTTAAAGTATATTTATAGTCTTTAACCTATCTCAATTTTCTTAATGCTGTGTCAGTTGTATTCTATCACAAAATAATTTTAGATGGGGTTTATGGTTCTTTCTTAAATGTTTCTTTCTATTTACAAGTACTATTTGTAAAAAATAATATAACTGGACTGCCACTCCAGAGGAACTGCCTTGATCATCTTACTCCTCAAATCTTTGGAATGGGCCAAAGCAACATTGTATTCTATACAACTGTTTGCAAATCTAACAAAGGCAGACAGTCAGACTGCCAGACTGAAAATTAAAGGCATTCTTTAGCATTAGCATCACGACGTAGAGCTAAAAAAAACTTAGCTTACTTGCACTTAGAGAAACTCCTTCCTTGACTTATTAACATCAATAGAAATTCCTTCCTTCAATTCACATAATTTTTCCCCTTCCCTTTCTCATAAATACCTCTTGCCTTTACCTTCCTAATCAAAACACTACTTGGGTTTCTGCCAGCATCAGTGATTTCCAAATTGCAATTCTTTCTGGGTATCAAATAAATGCTTTTGCCTCTGACCTTGGCTTTTTATTTTTAGGTGAACGTATTTATGGCGTAATAATTACAAAAACAATACAGAATGTTGTAACAAATATTGAAAATACAGAAAACACAAAGAAGAAAATAAAAACCACTCCCATCATCCGAAGACAACCATTATTAACATTCTGGTGTACAGCTTCCAGTCTTAAGTTTCTTTTTAAAAGTTAGCATACCAAGATAATTCAAAATACACAAACGTAAGAATACTGAAATAAGTGTTTAATCCCCCAAATTTGCTACAACACTTACAATTTTTTCTCCAGTAATGGTAAGATTTGTTCCATTCTCCTTAGCCTTAAACATTAAAAAAATAAAGAAAATATTAATTCAAATTTTTAACTTTACTCTCAGAAATACTTAAGGAAAACAATTATTACCTCCTGCTTTTCTCCTAAAAGAGGCAATCGATGCACAAAATCTCCAGAGAAGCTCTATAAAAGAAATATAATACTAAAATTAATGATATATAAAAGTGTAACCCAAATCCACAAAAATGGTTAAAGCAACACACATTATAATAGTAAATATAATAATACAGCATTGATAGCCAAAAGATTTTCAATTAGCCACAAACAAGTGAATAAAGCCCTCCTGGGAACTAAAAATACTACCAAAGCAAACTGGCCACTCAATTTTTCTATAAGAATTATAGATATTTAAGAATGACAAAACCTTAGAGAAAAGATATATGTTCAGGATGGAGGGATCTCACAGCTTCCTACCATTCTACAGATAAGGAAAATGTGGCTTAAAGCTTAAAGCTTTATGTAGAAATGGGATTTGAACCTACGATTGCTGACTCTTGGGTCCAGTGCTCTTTCCACCACAACACATTCTATGGCTATAAAAAATCTACTCTAATTTTAATATTTACCTTTCTTACCAGTTATAAGCATATGAGGTATTCTCTCTCCTGAGTAATTAGAGCACGTATTTCAAATCTGTTATATTAGACTGGAGAAGAGGAAACCTTACCAATAGGGGTATATGACCAGACCCTAGAAAGATTGTAACAGATCTAAAAGTAGGTAACCTGGGCAACAGTATACAATAAGTAGCTTTCTCAATCAAATCCAGAAAAGGCCAACAGACCAATTCTCCTGGCCTTGAGGATAAACTTGGAGAACAGAAAACTTCCTACTCAACATCACATTGTTTCTAGTTTTCTTTTTCTACCATTCTTCCACCATTTAAAAGATATTTCTTTTTCTTCCAAGTCCATAAATCTAAGCTATGACAAGAGTTCATTCTTTTTAGGTTGACTAATTACTTAATTTGCTTATTACTAATTATTCACTTAACACTTTCTTATAAACTACTTCTAGTAACTAGACAGAAAATTTAGCTTTCTGTGAACTCCTCACCTCTTCAAGGAAATTTGCCAAATATTGTGAAGCAATATTTAAATGCAGTAAACATGAAGCAAAGACTATAATTACAGTAACTATTTTAACACCTACAAAAATATCATTTTCCTTTAAAAATTTGTGTCAGATTCTCTAAAAAAAGAGAATTTTATAATATAAACTCCACTTATATGTGTGAAATCCAACCCTTTGATTTCAGGTCTGTAGCAGTAAAATCTAAAAATGCTAATTTTGGGGGGGGGGGGAACATATCAATTAGATGAGATGACAAGAGAATTAAAAACTGGTGGTTTCAAATGTCCATCAATGGATGAACAGATAAACACAATGTGGTATAAATGTACAAGAAAATATTATTCAGTCTTACATAAAGGAATAAAATTCTGATATGTTATATGGATGAACCTCAAAAACACTTTGCTAAGTGCAAGAAGCCAAACAAATATTACACAATTCTACTCCTATGAGATATCTAGAATAGTCAAATTTATGGAGACAGGAAGTAGAAGAGCTATTACCAAGAACGTGTGTGGGTGTTTTTGTTTGTTTTTTCAGAGAGAGAAAGGAAAGGGGGGAGAAAGAGAGAGACACTGATGTGAGGAAACATCAACTGGCTGCCTCCCACATGTGCCCCAAGCAGGAATCAAACCCCCACACTTTTGGTGTACAGGACAATGCTCTGCTCCAACCAACTGAGCCCCACCAGCCAGGTAGGGGTGTTACTGTTTAATGGTTAAGAAGTATCAGTTCAGGATGATGAAAAAGTTCTGGAGGTCGCTAATGGTAACAGCTGCAAAACAACTTGAACATACTTAATGGCAGTATTTGACACTAAAAAAATGATTATAATGGTAAATTTTATGTCATGTGTATCTTCCGCAATAAAAAGAAAATTGAGGGTTTGCTTTTTATACACACAAAAGTACAACCTCTTCTATGAGAAAATATGTAGGTGGTTGGCCATGCACCAACATGAACCACAACATGCACCAGAACATGCTTCTAACTTATTTCTGTCAGAAGAACTAGGAAGTAGGAAATAATTATCATCAAAAGTACAGGCATTACATTTGTCATCTCTTCTATTTCCCTCCAACCACTACCAAACATTACTTGTGTCTTAAAGAGTTCACTGCAGTTCTGGAACAATTTTGATGATGCTTGATATTTCCCAGACAATTCCTTTTTTTCCAAATATGTCTCCATATCTTCTGCCTGGTAAAACAGAGGAAATACAAAATACTTAACTTACTTTTCACAAGTAAAATACTTAGAAGGTATACATCACCTATAATACAAATATAGTTTGGGGTTTACTATTTTAAAAAGTAACAGCACAAGATAAAGACTCTATAATAGTATCCAAGACTCTTAACAGTATTAGACTCTAAAGTACAGAAGTCTAGTCTATGGCTCACAAAGGGTAATTCCTCTAAAAATTCTAGCAAGACTGAGAAAATGTCAGACTCTAGAGGGTTTTGTATCACAGAAAATATATTTATAAGAACTACCTGGCTAAATTAACACCACCAATGAAAAGATATACTTGTGCTCCTAAGCTAAGACAGAGTACAAAATTGTTGTAGCCTTTCACAGCCCACTGCCGATACTCTGAAAAAACTTATCATTTATGTGGCTTCACTGATCAGTTCTGTGCATTCTTCTCTGATACCTACATGTCTAATCTTGCCCTCTTGTTGCTAAGGTCCAATATCACATCTCTAACTATCTACCTGTCATTTCCAGTATTTTGTCCTATGGCAATCCAAAATAAATTTTAAATTAACTCATATTACCTATGAAAACTGAATTTTTACCAGTTTATCACAAATTTCAAATATATAAAGCTTTTAACTGTAAATTCAATTAGTAATCAATTGGGAGAAAAAGATCACCAAACAATATTTCAAACCATATTCTGACCTTATCATTTCTCTCTAAATTCTTCAGTACTTTTAGTCTTTCTCCTATTAATCCCACCCAATGTTTAATAACAAATGCCACAAACAATTACCAACATCACAAAAAAGATAATTTAAACCCTAATACTAGGCAGAAATTAAAAATGCTTAAGGTTTGAAAAACTGACTGAATGGTAGACATTTTTAATACACCAGATTATCTTTCAAAAGAAGCCTCAAGAATAGCAGGAGAAATGTAATACACTAAAACAAAGAAAGAAAGAGAAAGAAAGGGAGAGAGAAAGAGAGAAAGAGAGAGAGAAAGAAAAAAGAAAGAAAGAAAGAAAGAGAGAAAGAAAGAAAGAGAGAAAGAAAGAGAGAAAGAGGGAAAGAAGGAAGGAAGGAAGGAAGGAAGGAAGGAAGGAAGGAAGGAAGGAAAGGAAAGAAAGAAAGTGAGCAAACAGGAGGGTAAAAACAGAATGCAAAAGGCATTAAAATATCCATCTTGGAGCCATAAATCTTCAATGCTCAAGTACAGTATACTATGGAAGTTCTAAAAGTGTGGTCCATGGACCCTTTCATGAGGTCAAAACTATTTTCTTCTTCTTTTCCTTTTCTTCTTCTTCCTCCTCTTCTTCTTCTTCATCATCATCATCATCATCATGTTATTTGCTTTGTATCTTCATCACCATCATCATTTACTTTGTTTCATTATCATCATCATCATGTTATTTGCTTTGTATCTTCATCACCATCATCATTTACTTTGTTTCATTATCATCATCATCATCATGTTATTTGCTTTGTATCTTCATCACCATCATCATTTACTTTGTTTCATTATCATCATCATCATCATGTTATTTGCTTTGTATCATTATCATCATCATCATCATCATCATCATCATCATCATATGTTATTTGCCTTATACTGATAGGTGGAAACGTAGTGATGAGTAAAACTGCTGCCCCTTATCAGGAACCAAGGCAATAACACCTAACCATACTAGTAGTCATGGTACTCTTCACAGTCACAAAACTGACTTTTAAAAGAAAAAAACACCAGTTTTATATAAGAATATCCTTGTTGAAACAGTAAAAATTATTAACATTATTAAATCTGAACCTTTAAGTACATGCTGTTTTATTTTTTTTAATTTTTATTTATTTTTTAATCCTTACCTGAGGATATATTGAT
This sequence comes from Mormoops blainvillei, assembly GCA_004026545.1. Classification (NCBI taxonomy): domain Eukaryota; kingdom Metazoa; phylum Chordata; class Mammalia; order Chiroptera; family Mormoopidae; genus Mormoops; species Mormoops blainvillei. The sequence goes on along the minus strand of PVJD01005152.1, from coordinate 95,454 downwards.
TTTAGAGAGAGGGGAAGGGGTAGGGTAGGGAGAGAAATAGTGACCAGTTGCCTCCCATACACAACCTGACTGGGGATTGAACCTGCAACCTTTTGGTATACAGGACAATGCTCCAACCAAGCCACCCCGCCAGGGTGACACACCAATTTATTTTACTGTAACAGATTTTTTAAATACTTCACTGATACGGCTCCAGATTCCACATTACAACAACTAAATGTAAAGAAACTCCACTTATTATGTTTTGGTACAGAATCAAAGAACAATATCCACAATTATCTGAAAACATTTTAAAATACCATTCCCTTTTCCAACTACATATCTGTGTAAGGCCATATTTTGTGCATATACTTCAACCAAAATAACTTATCACAACAGACTGAGTAAAGGATACCAGATTCCAGCTGTCTTCCACTGTACCAGACACTAAGTAAATTTGCACAAATACAAAAAAAATCACTGTTTAAAAAAAAATTGTTATTTTTCATTAAAAATGTTTATAATAATATACACTAAGTTTATTATTGCTATTTTTAAATTAATAAATATTTCTCTATTTTCTCGGTTTTAATTTCTATACAGTAACCTACATGAAAAAGCCTTTTGGAATCTGCATAATATTTAAAAATATAAGAGTTCCAAGACTAGAAAGTCTGAGATTTGCTTGCAGCTAGGTCTGCAACTTGGGAAACATGGATTCTAGTTTCAGTTTTTCACCTTCACAGTTATGTGACACTCCTTCCTCTCTCAGGCTGGGACCTGATCTACCTAATGATTTCTGAAGTCCAAGATATTTCTTACCTTGAAGGTATAGATGTCATTGTAACAATCAGCACTTTTCAGATACCAGGTTATATTCAAAGGTACATCACAAGGTTCTCCATCAACTATAAAATAAGAATCTTTGTAAGAGATGATTCCCAAACCCCACATCCTATTTATTTCCTGCCAAAATAAGATGCTCAAAGATCATCCCTCCTCCTAACAGAAGGTAATGAAGTAATGTATACAAAAAGAACTGGATAGTCTTCAGATAAATTAAGTTCTGTTATCCACAAAAAAAAAAGCACTGAAGCAGGTTTTAACCTTTGAAACTGTATCTATTTTTTTATGCTTAAAAACATTTATTTCTGGTTCTCTGTTGGGAAAACTTTGGAAATAAAGCAGTCCTAAGTTAAAACCAGTCTTCTATTGTCATTCAAATATTTATTGAGCAGAGATTTAAATACAATGCTACAAAGCACTGTTAGGCCAAAGACAGGAATAGGAGGCAACAACTTACTAAGACCCTTAAAAAGGCTACATTCTAGTTGGAGAGATAAGAAATAATAACATTAGAGATGTCGCAAGGCAATATTTAAAACAGTTCCACTGTGGGGGAAAAAATTCATGGCCTAAATCTTTAAAGATAATCAAGATTGGAGAGAAAAAAACTGAATAAAAAGCAAACCTGGCTGAGGAGGGTAGGAACAGCAAAAGCAAAAATAAAGAGTATTAGATTCTTTTCAAAACCAACCTTAAGGGAGGCCTCAAGGAACTTTATGAAATCATAAAAGCCTCATGTAACTTATTAATCAGAGTCTGGAACACAATATTCTAGTAGATCAAGGCATTATTCTGAAGACTTGGAAGAATAAATCTGACTATATGACTGATTAGCTGTTTCACAAGGGGAAGTCAGTATTTTTATCTTCTCTCTTTGATTCGTGCTGTTGAAGGGAAAACATACTTGAGACACCTACTTTATGCAAACAACAAAGACAAACATGACTGCATCTAGAAGCTTACTTTTGTTTTTTAACAAAAGAAGCACACCTAAAGTTATAACCTGTCACTTTTCTGTTTTAAATTGTTTTCCCAAACTAGTTTTTAAATGACACACTTTTACAAGTGTCAATTAAAGTGTCATTTAAAGTGTCAATTTTTAAAGTGTCAATTTTGTGTCAATTAAAATAACACAAAAATCTGATGTGTTAAACAGAATTTATGGGAATGATAAAAAAAGAATATTGCAATCTTGCTATGAACTACTCAGAAGAAGCATACACAGAAGGGATTAAGTAAAATCCAGGAAGAAGTTCCCTCAAACAGGAGATCTGCGGGGAAACTTGGCTGCAAAAATACTACTATTAATGTTAAAAGACACCAGTAAGAACTTTGAATGGATGGCTTTAAGAGTTAATGAAAAAGTTCCTGTCAATTTCATGGAAAGCTGCATATAACATACCCACAAAAGTGTAAGATCAGAGAAAAGATAAATATGAGAAAGCACACAAGTGAACGATAATGTAACTTTTAAGGAGCCGCAAATTCTCCAAAAACAATGAAATGTAGACAATTCAAAATATGTAGCTTGTGTAACATAGCAAAATACTATCAGATCAAAATACAGGTGAAGAGACTATACATAATAAAAGGAATAGCATACAGGCTGTCAGACAAAAGACAAAATACTTCTACTCTTACCTAGGAAATCAACCTCATAAGAAAGACCAGTGTGTAAAAGTAAATTTGATTTAAGTCAAATTTAAGTCATTAATCAGGGGATTATATTGTCATGGACACAGTATATTCTTCACAGAAATTCTACCTGCCTCCTTCACCCCCAGTAGATTATAAACTCAACAAGAGAAGAGGCCTTTTCTATGACTTCCCTGCTGTCTCAAACAGTGCATGGCACATAGTAAGTTTTTAATAACTACTTACAAAATGGTTAAAAGAGTAAAATCATCAAACTATGATCTCCACTTTGCACTTTCCTGGAGACAGATATGCATAGAAGCACACATGGATGACTTATCTCTGATCTTAAAAATGGGGCTGCCCATGATTATTTGTTCTCTTACAATAAAGCCAGTTTCAGAAATAAAAGGAAGCTTTTCTTTCATACACAATGGGATATTCTGGATTCAGAGACAGTGGTTTTTCGACTGGACAGACTGGTTTTGTTCTACATAATCCCTATTTCCTGATAATGTCTTTGAGTTCCTCTTGTAAGATCCTAATGGTAAAACACTCCTTTTGTAAATAAAAGATTTACTGAACATATTCATTTAGAGCCAATAATCTGACAAACCTACGTCATGGGTTCAATAAATAACTAACAGGAACACAAAAGCAAAATCAGTGGTATCTCTGTAACTCAGAACAGATTAAAACATCATGCCAGCAATCAACCAACACAGTTTGTCTAACAATACAGTTGACCCTTGAGCAACATGGTTTGAACTGAATGGGTCCACTTACACATGGGTTTTTTCAATAAATACCTATACTGTTTTCATCAGCAGTTAGGAGTCCACAGATGCAGAGGGCCAACTGCATGCACTGTTCTACATCATTTTATACAGGGGACTTGAGAATCTAGGTGGGGAGGGAGGTCTTTGGACCAATCTATTCCCCAAAGATACTGTAGAACAACTTAAGTTTTGAGGGAGTCAAAGTTATACAAGGATTTTTCGACTGCGTGGGGTGTCACAGCCCCTGACCTCCTCATTTTTCAAGGGTCAACTGTATAAACATCAGAAAAACAAAAAAAAGTAAAATTCATACAAATAAGTATTCTGAAGATTATTCAGTGAAACAACCTTAGTTATACCACATTTGCTTATACCTAGATAGTGTTGGGCTATTAAATTTCAGAACTTATGTTGAGAGTAAGTCATCAGCAGTAGAAAACAGGTAATTTAGAAGTTTAAAAATCACTCAAAGACTCAAACAAAAACTTCGTGAAATACAAAAACTCACATTTCAGGAAGATAGTGGTATTTTTGAAGAGGATCCTTCCAAAGCTAAAATAATTTTTCCCCTGCAAAGATATAGGAGAGAAAGGTAATTAGCATGAGATCACTTTAATTCCCAAGGCAGAATATAAACGGCATAAAATCCTACATTTATAAAATGTTCAAGTTAGTTTTCTTAACAAAAAGGGGAATTAATAGCCTTCCCTTTAGTAAAATTCCACCATATCTAAACTGTTGGATTTTGAAGCTTGGTACAGACACATTTCTTCCCCACAGGCCATGAGGCAAAAACTCTGGAAGGCAGCTAGAAGTCCCAACTTAAATCTTCATAGAACATATCCCTTAATCAATTCATCCCCTTTACTCACTTATCACTGGTCAGAATAACCAATAATTTCTTCAAATAAACTATTCTATGAGCAACCAGCCAAGCTTAACTCATTTTAGTAACAAGCATCTAAAATTGAGAACCTGAAGATCTTCACCAAATGAACAAAAGCTATAATGCTTGCCAAATAAAAGCTCAAATAAGATTTGGACATTACAACCAGTGAGGAGAGCAGAATGAAACAAAAATGCACCATGGTTTTAATAAGACTAATGCATTTTGGCATTTCCTGCCTGCATCCAATTGTTGTTTGCTCCCAGGACTGTAGCTCTTACTCAAATGAAGTATAAAAAGGGAGGAGGAGACAGAAAATGCACACTTATCTAGTTAATTGTCCAAGCGAAAGATTAACCTTACCATATCAAATTTTAGAATACTATTTCTTCAATTTTAGCTATTCTCATAATACATTTTTTATGTCTAGTCTTCCTAACCACACGGCAAAGATTAGAATAACCATTTCAAAGTTCGAACGAAATCGGACAACTTCGTAAGCGGAACTATTCAGCAACAACAAAAGTGCAGAATGGAAGAAAGACGCCTGTTTACATATTCCCCTTATTCAACGCGGGGTCACTGAATTCTGTGTAACTTCAGGTTACCTGTCTCAAGTCAGGCACTGAAAGGTCTCTGTGTCGCCACCCCTCTCCACTCCTGATGTGGCGCTGACACTCCTGTTAGTCTACCCACGGTTCCTGGCTTTCCGCTCCAGGGAGGTGGGTCCCCGTTAATCGGCGGCAAGGGCGCTCGAGGCAATCCCCCCCGCCTGGGAAGCGGACTTCTGCAGAACTTTCATGGACCCTTTGGGCCGCCGTAGCCCCACCCCTTGCTCCTCCGGGTTTAGTTGCCTCCGAACACTCACCGACGGTATCGGAATATGCCACTTGGATCGGTCAGTAGCAGCGACGAGTACCGGTCCTACACCGAAAAGTGACAGTGGGGACGGCTGAGCCCCCAGAAGAAGAAGAATGACAGGCAGCACCTGGAGCCACGCAGCCGCCGCCATCTTCACAGTCATGGAGTGTGTACCGAAAGCATCGCAACTTCTTCCGGCTCCTCTCGCCCTCTTCCGGCTCTGCTCTGGGGAAGGTGGGGGGCGGAGCAGTCGGGGTCCTCGAAGCCTCGCGAGGCTTGTGTGGCGACTCAGCGGCTCCCCCCTCCTGAAGTCATCACTGTTTGAGGCGAGGCTTTAGGAAAACTGCGCAGGCGTCGTCCTGTCACCACCTGGTCACTTTAGCGAGTTCGGCTGATGTCCAAAAGGCACTCCGCCTCAGCCGGCTCTTCTTTTTCTAGCCCTTAACGGGTTTGGAGACCAGGTAAGCACCCCATGTAGTGTTTGACTCTCTCCACCTGTCCACTCGAGCCCCTTACCCCGCTGAAGTAGAAATCAGACTTCGGGACCAGAAGTCCGGGAAAGCCGCAGTAGTCTGGTTGCGTGTTTGGGGTCTAGCAGTGAGTTCCCGGTTTCTGGCGGTAATAAGCAAAGACTGGAATTTGGCGGTGCTGCAATATAAGCGATTACTAAACTGGATTGTGTAACAGATAATCTCTTTAAAAAGCCCTTTCTAGCGCTGAAAAAGTACGGCGCTGTTGTAGAGTTTGGGAGAACATAAAGCTCCGGCCAACACCTGTACGGCACTTCCCACTCAGAATTAAAAACAGGGAGGAAGTGGGTCAGTTTTCAATATATGGTGTGACTGTCACTGAGATAGACCTGCGGAAGCTTCGCCCCAGCCAGGCAGGTCATCTTGGTACTTCCTGGCTCACTGGTTCTTGAATTTTCAACCTCTAGAGCTCTTTGCGTAAGCCCCCTCTGCTGCTAAGACATTTTCGGTTCCTTACGAAAGCAGTTTCTCATCAGCCACCCATTACCAAGAAAAACTTGCTAAATAAAGTAAATCCCTGTAGAAACACTCATTTGGTCCTGGGAGTTCCAGGAGGTAGAGTCGAGTTGTCCATCCTTAAAGACCTGGAGGGGACGTTCATTTCCAGAAACTTGGCGGTGGCAAAGTGCTGGTGGTAATTTCGAAAGAGACCTGTCCGCATCTTGAAAAGATCAACCAGGGACTTGGACGGAGAGCTGGGAGCCTGTGAAGTGACTTGGAAGCCATGGAAGTATCCGGAAAAGAGGAAATCAGGTAAAGACCCAGTGGTTCTGAAGGGACAGACTCCAGGACCCACGGAGGCAGGGGGATAGTACCTGAAAGTACCTAAAAGCAACATTCTGGCTTTGAAGGCTTTATTGTTTGACTGCACTTCTTATTTGCATGCCTTATATTTCCGTACTTTATCGTTTTTTCTCAGTTCCCCAGGGATTAGTTGCTATTAATAGCTAAACTCTTGTAAAATACTTTCAGGATGGTTAACAAAATTGGAAGAGTTATGATCAGAACTCTAACGCAAGAAATTTCCAGCATGTTGCTTGCCAAGTTTGGCTATACACACCTTTTCCCATATCACCCCAGAGCACATTTTTCAAAGCTGGAAAGAGGAGACTGCACATTTCTTAATCTTTGCACACTTGATTAAAAGATGTAGTGACAAGGACTGAGTCATTGAAGGATTTGATTATTTCTATGATTAACCATTTTTTTTTACTATGACCAAATATATCTGCCTGGGCTTGTTTTGATTGGTATTCAGTCATAGCTTTAACCATGGACGTGCTGACTACCGCTGCATTCAGCCACACCTCTGCATGAAAGCCAATGGTTTTTTACCCCTTATATTGTATAGTTTTAATGAGCATATGTTAAATACATAATTTCAGTTGGCAATATACATACATCTTGTTCACATTCTATTCCAGAAACAGCTTTTGGAAACTTGGTCACAAAAAAGCACTGACACCAGATTGTCAGCATCATCATAAAAAGCTAATAATTTTTCTCCAATACTTGTTTCTGTTCTTGTTCTAGCACTTTGCACAGACCTCTGTTGTAGCATGTCAGGTAGATTTGTGATTGTTGGTTAGGCTCTCACATAAACCTTGGACACAACCCTTCATATCTTCCTCAGAGCCCAGCAGTAAGAATATTCTGAAAATATTTTGTTGAGTTGTTTTTGTTTGTTTGATTGAGGGTTTTTTTTTTTGTTTGTGTTCCTTCAGGTTTTATTATTGTAGTCATAGCCTTTGCTTATTAGGTTACTGACAAATTTGCATTCCTGTTCCTGATATAAAAGAATTTAGACCAGGGCCATGGAAAAGCACTGGTAGACCCTTACTGCTGTGGCTCAGTGGGCTGGGCATCTCCCTCAAACCAAAGATTCCCAGACAGGGAACATAACTGGGTTGAGGGCCAGGTCCCCAGCTGGGGATGTGTGAAAGGCAACCCATCAATTGATGTGTCTCTCCCTCTCTGTCTCCCTCCTCTCCACTCTCTCTAAAAGTAACTAAATAAATCTTAAAAAACACACACACAGAGGCAGATTTATTGAGGCTCTGCAGAGGGCAAGAACACTGAGATAGGTCCCACGTTCTGAGCACCGGATGTGGGGCTCAGTTTTCATGGCTTGAGGACATAGAAGTTGCTAGGGTTAACCAGAGAGCTGGTTAGCAGGATTCTCCTTTTTTGGAACACTGATGTCCGGGCATAGGAACATTGATGTCTGAGTATATGTCAGCAAAGTGAAGCATCATCTGGGATTGTGCAGCACTTGGTATGAGATATGGGAAGGGATTTTCCCAACTAGGTATTGAGTTTGTCTCTGTGGTTGGTGGCTTGGCTTTAGATCTGAAAAACAAACTTAAAAGAAGAGAAGGTAGCTTCTGGACTGTTGTTTTATAACTACCTATTGATAACTGCCATAGTACTGGCAGGGCTTGACTCACTGGAGCAATTTTCGGGAACATTTTATTCTACCTGTTTCAATTATTTCACTTTCTCAATTGAATTTGTTGGGGTGACATTGGTTAATAAAATTATATAGCATGAGAGTATTGTATTGTGTGTTCACCAGCCCAAGTCAAGTCTCCTTCCATCACCATTTTTTACTCATTATTTTAAAAGAATCCTTCCTTATAAGTAACAGTGCTCTTTTTCTATTGCTTTCAGAGTAACCCCAGAACTTCATGTTTTGTTGTTTACCTTGGATGATTTTAAAACAGATCTTGTTCTGCAGCATATGTTACTGTTATGTTGTGGCCATGACAATTTTGCATTGCAGAGGTTTACTTCCCATGTTTTTTGCTGTTATTGTTGTTGTTTTTTAAGATTTTTATTTATCATACTTATACTTATCTGGCAGGGGAGATACTATGATCATGAAGGTGGTTTTCCCAGGGCAAGGCTCACCCATTGCACCCCGGGTGCACTGACCCCTGTGATTTCCCCAAATGTGGGAAACTCGACTGCATAATTCGTGTTAGTGGGGGACTGCATTTGCGCTCTCCCCTGAAAATGAAACAAAACAAAAAAGATTTTTATATATGTATTTTTAGAGAGGGGGGAAGGGAGGGAGAGAAACGTGTACAAGAGAAATATCAGTTGCCTCTTACAAGCCCCCAAACTGGGGGCCTGGCCCCAGCCCAAATGTGTGCCCTCACCGGGAATCAAACCAGTGACCTTTTGGTTCACAGGCCAGCGCTCAATCCACTGAGCCACACCAGCCACGGCTACTTCCCATGCTTATACTGTAGTTAGAGAAGGTACAAAAATTGGTTCACAAACCTTTTATAAAATAACTTTATTTTTTAAAGATTTTATTTATTTACTTTTGGAGAGTGGGAAAGGGAGGGAGAAAGAGAGGGAGAGGAACATCATTGTGGGAGAGATACGTCAGTTGGTTGCCTCTCACACTCCCCGAAGTGGGGACCTGGCCTAAAACCCAGGATGTGCTCTGATTGGGAATTGGACCAGCAGCCTTTCTGTTCACAGGCTGCTGCTCAGTCCACTGAGCTGCACCAACCATGGCTAAAACAGCTTTCTTAAAATGTGTGTTCATTTAGTGTTGAAGATGAAGCTGTGGATGAAAACATTTTCAAAGACTGCAGCAAGATTGCTTTCTACAGGTAAGGAGAGGAAATGTGTTATTAGATGAAAACATTTCTGACAGTATTTCAATATTGATGCTTAGTAAATTTTTGAGAACTGATAGGCTTTCTAAGGAAAGGGCCAATTAAGAAATTCAGTAATTAAGGAATTTATCAGACATTTGCCTTTATCTTTATATACTTACTACTGTGGTACCTAATTTTTTTAGTAAACAGGCAGTTTATTTTAAAAGTCAAAGTGTTTTTAAACTGATGTTAAAATTTTATGTCTTTGAGTAAATAATATGTTTACATGGTTCAAAAATCAAATAATACGAAAAGATGTACATTGAAAAGTATTTTTATTCCTGTCCCCGTCCACTCAGTTCCACATCTTGTCCTTATAACCAGATTTATTAACTTATTTATCCTTCCAGTATTTCTTTTTGTTGACTAGATATATTCTCATATCACCACCCTTCCCATGCCAAGTAGTTTCTTATATCTACTATCGCGTTCCTCTTTTTTTCCCCCTTTATAGTTTATTTTGAAGAGCCCTGCATGAGTATATGGAGATTGTCCTCTCTTTTTATAGCTATGTAATATTCCATTGTGTAGATGGTAGTATAATTTATTCAATTTTTCTCATATTGCTAGGTTTGGGGATTGTTTTGCTATAATAGCACTGCCACAATGAAAAGCTATACATATGTCATTTCCTTCACATGCAAGTGCATTTATAGGATGAATTTCTCAGAATGGGATTACTAGGTCAAAGAGTAAATGTATTTGAAATTTTAGCTATTACTAGATATCCCTCCACAAGGACTGTATCATTTTGTACTTCCATCACTACTGTATAAGATTGCCTATTTCCCCAGAGCCTTATGTGACCTGGAGAATGAAATAACCAAAAATTGTATCATATATTACAACTTTCTAATTTATTCACCTGCTCTAGAGGAAGAAAATCATATCATTTTAATTTGAACAAGTACCTTAGAGGGAACTCTATCGTGAACTCCTGGTCACCTTGTTAAACCATTAGATTATATTGGATTTCCATTAGGACTTACTGAGTTTCTATTAAAGTGTACATTTCATGGAAAGAGGGAATGAAATTAATAAGTTAATAAATGTCTTCTATGAAAATGCCCCACCTTCTCAATAAAGAGGACAAAATATCATCCTTAAGCATTATATTATATTGTTATATTGAACAATTTTATTAGTATTTTTCTTATTACTACTAATTTTATTAGCACTCTAATAACAAAGTACTCCTCTTAGTACTTTATTGGAGTACTAATACTGTCTGTGCCCAATTCACTTACTATCATAGTAAATTTTAATGACTGCCTCATGGTAGTAGAGTCTGTTGGGTGCTAACAGTCACAAGTAATTCTCAGGCATCTGTATTATCCATATATGTAGGCGTCAGAAACATCAGCTCTCTGAGAAGTCCACCTATCAGGTATTACTTGATTCAGTTACAACAGGCAAAGACAGCACCAGGTTCCAAATCATCAATGAAGCAACTAAGGTGAGAGACAAGTATTTTCTACAGAGGATTATTTATTTTTCTATTTATTTGTGTTAAATGAAGTAAATTTCCACAAAGGCTAATTAAAACTATGTTTTAAAATAAATTTTGTTAGACAATTACTATGATCTTTTTCATATCTATACTAATATTACTCTAAAAGTAATATGAATATCAATATATAGACTGCATGTGTATCAGATGCTTTCCTAGATGTTTTACAAATGTTTTTTCTTTTAATTAGTCTTTGTAATATATCTAAAAGACATCGTATTATCCCCAATTGTCAGATAAGGAAATTGAAGTCTAAAAAAATCACTTATGCAGAGTCACAGCTAGTGATTATAAATAATCTTTACTAGTGACAACTAGTAACCAGAATTTTCACCTGCATCTGTGGACTCTATCAAGCACCCATGCTCTTTTTATGACTATTAAACAACATGCAGTTGAACATGCAGCCTGAGTGTGGTACAGATTCAGTGAATGTCCAAACCTCAAAAGGTAGGCAAGGGGAGCAAGGGACTATGCAACTGAAAAACCTAAGTCACAAATGTTCCATCTCCTGAGCTGCTTTACTAGCAGATCACCATAGTTATTATACGGTGAAAAGATTAAAGTAGTATTATACCCTAAGTTCTTCTCCTCACCTGTCAAGTCACCAAACTATTTCAGATGGACCAGTCATAGAGGAAGTGCTATTTTCTGGACTAGGAAGTACTATAGTCTGGTTATGCACAAAAATCTGACCTGACCCTCATTCCCACATCCTCCCCATCTTTGAAAGGCATCCTAAGCTTCTAAGGCCTCTCAGACCAATCTGGCTTAATTAGTAACTCATGAAACTGAACGACAGTTGAAACCATTTGGTCTAGGCCCTTGACCTAGCTTGGATAACTCTACCAACTCACTCACAAATCCCAGTTCTGGAAAGCAGACTGAGAAGAAATCCCCACTTTCACTACAAAGCTGTGACAGATCTCCTTGTGACTACCATAGTTCTGGTCCTGTAGTACCATACCAAGGAATCTCCTCAGAGAAGACAGAACAAAAACTATCCTGAACATCAGGGAGATCTCTATTACATTTGTAAGGTCATTGATTTAGCAAAGGGTCCCAACTTATTCTCAGACAGGAGGAGCAATTACACAATGAGGAAGGCTACCTTCTTATGAAGTTTTAAAGATTTTAGCTTATTTCATAGACTCGGAATTTTCTAACATAGCTTTCTTGTTCAAATTGAAAATAGAGACCAGAATCATATCAGCAGTTCTGTGTTCTCTATCCCTGTTTCCTGTCCCCAACTTGTGGTTACTGAAGGATGTAGTTATTGTGGCAGTACACTTAGTTCCTCTCTGTTAACTGCACAGATGAGATGGTTAGCCTTTCTCTGAAATTTAGTGCTGCTTCTTTTACCACTCATTTTTTTCCTGGAGGAATTCACCCCCTTTGTGTTCTCAACTCATGTTACCCCCAAAGTCATAGATCCCCTACAGATGATCAAAGTCTCTCAAACTATACATCCTTTTGTAGCCTAGGTTGATAGCTGTTCATGGGAAAACATGGGCAGCACTAATTTCTTTCCTGGAGAGTCACCTGCCATTTGCATGTGATCTACTAGCCTGACAGCCAGCCAAACCCCTGTATTCAGGGTCAGCAGAGGCAGTTGGCTCCAGGAAATGCAGAGTCCACCAGAGACCGTCCAGGAGTTATTAGGCCTGCTACCAGATGTCAGGTACCTTTACTGTCTCATTTTTCCTGTCATTTGCTCGTTTTCCTTCGTATCTCCAATGTGTCTAACCCTAGAGAGTTGTAGCTCTCTCACAGTCAAGGCAAGAACACCTGTCCATCCCTGGGGAGGCCTAGAATATTGAGCACCACCTGAACAATCGAGTGTCATGATGACACAGGCCAAGGCAAAGTAAATGAGACAAAAGCAACCCTAATACCAGTGTGTGCCAAAATACAAATTCTCAATGCAGCTTGATACCAACGCAGTTAGTGGTATAGATTACCACATATGGCCTTTGTAAGACTGTAGATCAGTTTATCCTCACATACCTCTGTTTGGATCCTGAAAATATGAGGGATAATGCTGTTCAGATCAGATGCCAGAACTTCCATCACCATTGATCTGGATGCCTTCAATGGAAAAGGAACCACAGTCCAGGAAGACCCATAGGACCTCAGCACAAGACAGCACATGACTCAGAAGGGTCAAGCTGAGGAGCCCAACAAGAAAGGTCAAGTTACCTAGGATGTCAGCAACATGGCTCCCAAGACTGAGAACTTGGAACAGACCTCATTTTCAGGTATTGGACATATCAGGGCTACTCAAGGAATCTACATGCTTTGATCCCAGGCAAATGCATGCAAATTTTGGGAGGTCATCCTGAAATTCTACGCCAAACTCCATTTTAATGACCTCATAGGTACTTGGATTTGAGATGACTAACAGGGATTTAAGAGTTTATACCCTGTCAGCTTGATAGGGACAAAAAAAGAAATCCAGACAGTAATCTCTAAAGTTGTCTGAACCTTGTGTCACACTCACTACATAGTCAAGGAGCCCCAATTAGAGGTGATTTCTGGGCTGAGATTGGTTGTCCACAGTGATTTCACGTTAGAATATGGTATGAGTACGGTCTGGAGATTTAAAGTTGCATATATTCACTTATGCAGAGTAACAGCCTTTTATTTCAGGTTCCGAGAGACAGCATAAAGTGTAAGAGGAACCTATTCAGCTCATAGCTACAGTTCTCAGATTTCACTGATGAGGCAGATTCTGACAAACCCAGCACTCTTAGTGCCTGCCTACCCCCACACCATTAGAACTCTTGCTTAAAGCAATACTTTTGTTAGCAAGATCTGTGGTTAATTTTTGAAATCCTTCTTCCCAATCCCGTACCCCCAACCTGCCCCCTAATAAGACACCAGAAAACAGAACTACTTCATTCTACATTGTCTTAGCTCAGGCTGCCAAGACAAAATACCATACTTAAAGAATAGGCATCTATTTCTCACAGTGCTGGAGCCTGGAAAATCCAAAATCTAAGTGCCTGTCAAGGACCCTATTCCTGGCTTATAGGTTGCCACCTTCATGACTCCACCCTCATGACCTCATCTAAACCTAATCACTTCCCAAAGGCCCCATCTCCAAGTACCACCACACGGAGGGTTAGAGTTTCAACATGTGAATTCGGGGAAGACACAGTTCGGTCCATAGTAATGTTACAATACAAACCAGAGTGTTGCCCTGTGTGTTGTCTTCAGGTCACACTCTGAACATCTAGGCTTTGGAGAAAAGCTGGTTGCAGATTCAAATGCATAAGTTTTCTCACATAGGGTCCCAGTATAGTATCTTGCCTATTTCTGATGACAGAATAATAAGGTAGATATTTGATAAAGAAGCTTCCAGAAGAAAATCTAAAAAGGTGTTAATCAGTGAAGTGTTGACTGCTTTTTTAGAACTGTTTTTGTTGTTATCAATTTTTTACCTTCAGTAAAAATTTGACCTCAATTGAAAAACAGAGAGAGAAGATCTAGACTTATGACATCAGAGCAGGGAAATTTTTGCTATCTTCTGAGTCTAGCTAAAAAGCCACAGACCTCGTCCTGTCTGGTGTGGCTCTGTGGATTGAGCACCAGGCTGCGAACCAAAAAAAGCCACAGACTTGTCTTTGATCTACTTCATATTGCTAATTTTGATGCTTTCTTATGACATGTTTACTTTCTTTTGCAGCCTGTTTGCAAGTTTTCAACAGAGACTACATTTCTAGCAGCTTCTCCAAGGATGCAGGGATATCTCTGAGCACCTCAATGAAGTTACCCCTTGCCTCTTCCTCTAAGCCTGATGAAAATGGGACTTCACCCAGCCAGCCACCTCCTCAGCAAATGAGGCACAAATACCATTTGTTAAATAATACTGTTTCTGCACAAAGGGCCAGGAACAGGCAGCTAAGTTGGGAACTGACCGAACAATCAGAAGCACACTTGGACAGGCTAATTGTACTTGGTGAAAGGGCATTAGCGGCGCGTGAACTTGCTAACATTCTCCGTACCCGTAGAGTTACTGCTTGCAATTAACCAACTGGTTGCAACTGTGGAAGGGGCAATTGGTGCCCTACAGCAATTTAATGAAATCTTAGATCAGCTATGAATCCTGGGAGGTCTTGATCAACAGCTAAGATAGGTTATTGTTCACTCTTCTAGGCATTTTAGGTTAACTGGTCCTTATAGTATAGTAGAGAGACCTGGTGCCAGAGGTAAAATAAGAACTCTGTCCATCAAGGAGAATTTGATGGGATTGTAATTTCCCTTCCTAATACCTACTGCCATTTAAATATGTGTTTTAGGGCTATTTGTTAACTCAGTCATAGTCTCTACTAGTTTTGATTTTCAGTTCTGGATGAAAAAGAAGTTTTAATATAATTGGATCAAGTCACTACTTGAATACATGAACAAGGCTGTTTCTTTTTCATAATTTTTATAACCTGTCTGGTATTTTTGTCCATATAGCAAAAAAAAAACCCAAAAAAACTAGACTTAAGGATGACAAACTACCCGGTTTTATATTGAGTATGGAAGAAATAAGATAGGGAAAGGGAGTTAATACTCTCCCAAACTATGAGAGAAAAGCTTATGAATAAAGGGTTATAAAAACAAAGTAGAGACTTGGGTCCTAAAAGGAGCCTACAAAATGTATTCCTTTCTTTGAGGATTTCTCCCGTCTTCTCAGTGTAGATAGACATTTACACACCTTAAATATTTTTAAGGGAATAAAACCCATGGTGTCTCATTTAAAGTGTTCTGTGTTTCTTCACATATTTTACATAGATCCATCTTGCTGCAATTTGAGTGTAATGGCTACTATTACCTAAGTATTAACACTAAATAATTCTTAGTTTAAGTGATCTAATTTCTGTAACTTATCTTCTTAATATTTTTTCATTGTCATTTCCAGTCATCACTAATAGGAAGAAGAGAATGAATAATTTATTTGTATATTATTGTTCAATAAATGTCCAAACAGCCCTGGCTGGTGTGGCTAAGTGGTTTGAGTGCTGGCCTGCGATCCAAAGGGTCACCAGTTTGATTCCCAGTCAGGGCACATGCCTGGGTTGTGGGCCAGTTCCCCCAGTAGGGGGCTCACAAGAGGCAGCCACACATTGATGTTCCTGCCCCTCTCTTTCTCCCTCCCTTCCCCCTTGTCTAAAAATAAATACATAAAATCTTTAAAAAATGCCCAAACAGGTCCCTAGAGAAGAAAAGGAATACATAGAAGTTCTCACTATTTTAGATAGAAAAATACAACTTTCATATCTGGACTTTTTGACAGAGTAAGGTTCTGGTGAAAGAATTGGGCAATAGCTGGCAGTTAAGTCCAGGGAAGTGTTTATAAACTGTCATCCACAGAGCCCTGAAGAATCATGCAGGTGTCTCAGGGTTCAATGCAGGGAGGGGAGGGGGCTTAACAATAGGGGCTGTGAGCTACTCCCTACTACCTTTAACCCAAGTAGCTTTACTTACTAGACTTCTGAGAGTCTACTGCTGTTTAAAAAATAATTGTTTTAAGCCACTAAAAACAGCATGAGCCAGATCATAGGAGCAAATGTGTACTAAGGTCTAAGAAAATTATGTGCTTGGAACATGAGGCTGTGTTGGTGATATGAAATAAGAATGAACCTAGATACTGACCTTGAAAAGTGTTACCTAATGGAAACAATTAGCTTGCTTAGTTAAATTAAAATGGCAACAGATTGGGGCTTTTGATTCTGCTTCATTTGTTTGGTTGCATAAGGTCATTATGTTAAAAGCAGAGTTATTGCTACCTTCTCTCATACAATTAGGATTCTTTCGTGGAATGCAGCCTCAAGAACAAAACATACATGCCAATCTTTGGTTTTAAAAAACAATATTTTTAAAGAAACCTATTTACTAAAAATGGGAGGATCTCTGAGTGCATAAACTAGATGCAATTTATTAATCATATACAGACAGACAACCTATGTAGCCCCCGCTTAGCATGATCTTGCCTATTTTTTGCCTACCCAAAGTCCCTGAAGGCCCTGTTCAAATCCCCCTTCCTCCAGAGAGGTGCCCCTGAACCCCTCTCCTTCTAGTCCTCATTAATATTCCCCCTCCTTGTTTGCCCACAGCACTGTTCTGTCCTTCTATCTCAGCATAAAATGCTTTGTGTTTACTATGTATGTTTTGCCTCCTCTAAATTCCAATCTCCCTAAGAGAATAGCCTTCCTTTTTACAACAAATAGCACATCACAATATTAGATGGCAAATAAACACTAGTTGAGTTGAATTTGAGAGAACAGTGGAAATATACATCTAATTTGGGAGGGGATACGTAATCTAACATGATTTTAGCTTTATATTTGGACACTTTCGAGTTTAGAATTCTGATGGCACACTATTGATAAAATATACAGAAGAACATTAAACATGTAAGAAGTAATTACAGTATGGGGTGGGGGAAAGGGGAGATAATTTATCAAAGACAACAGACTTCCAACTATAAGATGAATAACTTCTGGAGATCTAATGTAGAGTAATATAGTGATTGTAGTTAATAATACTCTTTTATAATTCAAAGTTGCTAAGAGAATAGATCTTAAATATTCTCACCACAAAAAGGAAGCGATATATGAGACATGGCACAGGTGTTAGCTAAGGCTATGGTGGTAATCATTGGCAGTATATAAGTGTATCGCATCATCACACTGTACACCTTAAACTTACACGAAATTATATACCAATTACATTTCAATAACCTGGGGAAAATAATTACAGTATGATCAGTACTATATCATATCCCTGTCTTACTACCACTGCACTATTTACATGGTCAGTCTTCAGTGTCATGTCACTGTTAAGTGCCCTGCTGACTACTTTCCTATATTCCCAAAAACAAGCTCCAGTAACATCAGCATTTTTTTGGTGCTGCTTTGATATTCTCCTACTTCCTATCTCTTACTTATGCCACATGGACCTGCGCTATGCTATGTCACAACCTACCCAGCTTAGCCTTTCATTAATTTAGTAACAACAGATGACCCCAGTTGTAACCAGAACTTGGCATCACACTTAATGAAGGATTTGCAATCCACCAGTGTGTCATGGAACACCAATTGAAAACCACAGTCTTAAAATATTTCTCCGAACTAGATGCCTCATCTCATTTTATAACCTTAACCCAGCCCCTTGTATTCTCAGGTTTTATTGTTTTGTGCCTTATTTTTCAAATTCTGTATTCTCTTTTATAATTCTACATTGCTGCCATCTCCCATTGTAAGCAGAATTTTACCCAAGTTCACCAGCCTCTAGAGAAAGGTCCCAAGGCCATGTGCCCAGAAGCACCTTGATTAGAGTACAGTAAGCCTCGTTTTCTACACTAGAGAGCCTCAGTGACCACCATTTTACCCTGATCTTTTCTACTCTGTGAATTGTAACCCTTCATCTTTCATTCAGCTGGAATCCAGCTACTCTAGTTGTAACACCTAACTACTAAGATATTTGTAGTTTGTCAGAGGTACAGTGATCATATGTCCCAGTTTTGCAAGAGCAATTTCAGTTTATACCTGTCATCCAATATAATTATTAACAGAGACTCCTTTCACTCTTTAAGGTCCTGGTCTTGACAATTGTGTGTTTGCCTAGCCACAGGACTTAGAAGATGTTTCTTGTCTCTACCATAAGTCTATTCAAGTGACCAAGCAGATACATACATAGATTGGGGAGCTTTATTCTTCGAGTTGCCATTTTTCTCCAGTTTGCTTGGCCTGTAATAATTTAAACATGGTTTTCTAGCTATTGTTATTTGATTGCAGAACTGACCATCACTGGGGTAACCTGTGAAAACTATTCTCATATGTCTATATCCAGGTTCCTCTTTTGGCTGAAGTTTTTGGTATAGAGGGAAATATTTTCAGGCTTAAAATCAATGAAGAAACTCCCTTGAAGCCCAGGTATGAAGTTCCTGATGTCCTCACAAGCAAGCCAAATACTGTAAGGTAAGCCAAGGATCAAGATATCTTGACTACACCCTCAATATATTACTGTATCGTACCTTGAATATAGATTTTGTATGCACCTCATATTTTGTCTATTCAAGTCTGCAATCATTTGCAGAGTTAGTTGCCGTTTTGCATGTTATCCATTCTGTTTTTCCACCCACCATTTGGCTCACCAGCACTTTTTAATGAGTAGAGCCAGAGCTTTTGATTCCTGCTCTCCCTCTCACAAAGCAAACAGTTGATCAAACAGACTTTTGGGAGCAAGTAGAGGAAGAGCTATTTAATTTACACACTCACATTAGCAGCAGGGCTCCAGAGATCTAATACACTAACCAAACTCCCATGCTTACAGTAATCTGTACAGTTAGGTCGACTTGCTTTTAATTAAGGGTAGTCTCAGAAGTCTAACATATAATTTGACTTACAGGCAGAGATTAATTAATTAATAATCAGTGTCTAGGTGAAAAAAATCTTTGGGGATTAAAGCATTTTCATATACCTGCAGAATTTTTATCACTTTCCAGCATACTTTCCAGTGATATTTCATCTTGGTTCTGCCTGTTGATTTCTGTTATGTTTCCATATTGCACTAAAGGAGTATAAGTTTATGCCAGATGCTTTAATTTTTCACTACATCATTATAGTTTTATGTAGATTTTTCTCATGAAAAATAATTTCCATTATAGCCATGAAGATAAAAGATCAATAGATTGTAAGGAGAAATTAATTCAGTTATGGTAGAATCATCATAAATTTAAGATATTTCTTCTCATTGAGCCCCTACTATATGCCAATATTTAGGAAACAGGAATTAAAAAGAAACTGTTCTCACCCTGGCTGATGTGGCTCAGTGAATTGAGCACCGGCCTGCAAATTGAAAGGTTACTGGTTCAATTCCCAGTCAGGGCACATGCCTGGGTTGCAGGCCAGGTCCTTAGTTGGGGGCGTGTGAGAGGCCACCGATTGATGTACCTCCAGCATGTTTCTCTCCCTCTCTTTCTCACTCCCTTTCCCTCTCTCTAAAAGTAAATGAATAAAATTTTTATAAATAAATAAATAAAAATACCCGTTTTTAAGGCTTTGCAATTTGGCAAATGAGTGTATATGTAATACACACACACATCTCCACTTGGCCACAATATATTATTTTTCACTATCCTGGAGGATTCACTTTCCTAATGGATCATTTAACATTTTTATATCTGTGTTCATAAGTAAAAGTAGACTGTAGTTTTCTTTTTTGTGTGTATATTTTCTTTTAAAAAAATTGTATTTATTGATTTTTTTTTAGAGAAGAAAAGGTAGAGAGAGAAAAAGGGAGAGAGAAAGAGAAACATCACTTTGTTGGTCCACTTATTTATGCATTCATCGGTGGATTCCTGTATGTGCCCTGACTGGGGATCAAACCTGCAACCTTGGCATATTGGGACAGTACTCCAACCAACTGAGCTATCTGGCCAGGGACATTTCCTTTTTTTCATTAAATTTATTGGGGTGACATGGGTTAATGAAATTATATAGATTTCAAGTGTACAATTTCTATGATACATCACCTGTCTATTTCATTGTGTGCCTACCACCCCAGCCAAATTTTCCATCACCATATATTTGACCCCCTATACCCTTACTACCCCTTTCACTCCCCCTTCCCTCTGGTAACCACCATACTGTAATCTGTGTTTATGAGTGTTTGTGTGTTTGTCTTGTTTGTTTATTTGTTCCTTTGATTTTTATATCCCACATCAGTGAAATCATATGGTTCTTGACTTTTTCTGTCTGACTTACTTCACTTAGTTTGATATTCTCAAGATCCATCCATGTCACAAATGACAGTATTTCATCTTTTTCCTTTGACTGAGTAGTATTCCATTGTATATGTGTACCACATCTTATTTTTCCAATCCTCTATCAAAGAACACTTCAGTTATTTCCATGTCTGGCCATTGTGAATAGTGCTTCAGTGAACATAGGGGTGCATATATCTTTGTGAATAAATGTATTCAAATTTTGGGGGTAGACCCAGAAGCGGATTTGCTGGGTCATGTGGGAACTCCATTCTTAATTATTTTGAGGAACCCCCATACCGTTTTCCATAGTGGCTGTACCAGTTTACATTCCCAGCAGCAATGAATGAGGGTTCCTTTTTCTCCACAGAGCTTGTTATCTTTCCAATGATTGTTATTGCTTGTCTTGTTAAGATAATAGTCATTCTAACCGATGTGAGGTGGTATTCATTGTATTTTTGATTTGCATATGCCTAGTAGCTAGTGATTTGCATTTCCCTAGTAGCTAGCATCTTTTCACATATCTGTTGGCCATTTGTATGTCTTCTTCAGAGAATTATCTGTTCAGGTCCTCTGCCCATTTTTTTTTTTTTAAGATTTTATACAGGAAGGGAGGGAGAAAGAGGGAGAGAAACATCAATGTGTGGTTGCCTCTCGTGTGCCCCCAATTGGGGACCTGGCCCACAACCCAGGCATGTGCCCTGACTGGGAATCAAACCAGTGACCCTTTCCTTCACAGACCAATGCTCAATCCACTGAGCCACACTGGCCAGGGCCCTCTGCCCACTTTTTTTATTGGTTTTGGTGTTGAGTTGTATGCATTCTTTATATATTTTGGATAGTAACCCCCTTTTCAGAGCTGCAGTTTTCTTTTTTTCTTTGCTATCTTTGCCATGTTTGCTGGTCAGGGTGATATTAGCTTTGTGTAGTAAATACAGTATATTAGTTAAACTTCTGTTCCAATCTCTTTGTAAAAGGCCTTTGACTATTGCAATAACTAGAGAGCTAAAAACTACATTTCTCCATTTCCCAGATCCCCGTGTAGCTAGTTTCTGATATCAATTAGGTTCAACCAATCAGTTTCATTTACAGGTATCTTGATATCAGAACTGAGCTTTCCATTTTGCTGGTATGGATTTGGCAGCTATAGAATGGCTCTATAGCTACACTAGTTAGCGCAGTGGTTTCTGATCTCTGGATTGCAGCCATGGTGGCATGATCTTGGAGCCTCAGCAGTTGCCAGCAGTGACTTCTGATTACCCAACTTCCTAATTCTAGCTGAGATGGAAGTTCCATTAGCCATACAGTTATGTAATACTGTTCTAGGGGGTCATGACTGGACACCCAGATAGGAACCTGATACCTAATCTTCCCGTGACATTGTAAGATCCTAATTCCCCCATATTAAGTCACGTGCTTTCTGCTTAGAATAGCCAGAGTTCATTCTGTTATCTATAGTTGAGTCTTGGTTGATACAAGCATTGGTATCAGCAGTGAGTAGAAGCAAAAGATATTCAAGGATGGGAATATGAAGTTGGTTAGCTGATCTATTTGGATCTGAAGGCTATGAGGACCTGGTTATCATTAGAGGATGAGGTATTAGTGTTATGGGCTGAATAATGTGCCCCCTATCAAACTTACGTGTTAAAACTCTAAGCCATTGCGTCTCAGAATGTGACTTATTTAGATAGAGGACCTTTGAAGAGGCAATTAAGTTAAAACTGGGTCATCAGGGTAGCTCTAAATCTAAATGACTGGTATCCTTTGAGAAGAGGAGATTAGGACACAGCTAACACAGACAGAGGGAGGACCACGTGAGGACAAAGCAAGAAGATGACCATCTGCACCAAGGAGGGAGGCCTCAGAAGAAACCAAAACTGCTGACACTTTGATCTTAGACTTCTAGCCTCCAGAACTGTGACAAAATATATGTCTGTTGTTTAAGCCACCCAGTCTGTAGTATGTTGTTATGTCAGCTCTAGCAAGCTAATACAACTATTATAGTAATAAACCACATAATTGCATGGCAAGTTACTTAAATTACTACCTGTAGTAAACTGACATAAATTGTCCATTGAAAGTATGGCCCTGGCAGACCAAGTGATGGGACTGTAGCATAGTATGACTGTCATACAGAATTTAAAACTCTCAGGTGGCCAGGCCACTGCAAAGAACTTAAAAAACAAAACAGCCTCAGGACTTTAAATTCTTAACTCAAGGCATTGTCAGAAACCTAATAGGTTTCTATGACAATCTAAAGTGTCTTGTATCTGTTGTAGCTACACAGTCCTTGTAGTTGAAAATCAGATACAGTGTTTGAATCCATGATTTGCTGTAAAAGACCATAAAGTTGAATTCATAGTCTCACCAGGTCTGTGAATTTAGGGCATTAACTGGGAAAATGTAGATCCCCTGAAACTTGAATAGCAACATTTGGATAACTCTGAATACAAACCTCAAAATTCCACTGAGCCTCCCATTTTGGCAGAAGTAGCTCTCTCTTCTCTGTCTGATAAAGCTGATCTTCCCTTGTTTGGATGTCCTGTGTTGACCTCACCTAAGATATACCATGCAAGGGAATTCCAATGCTCTTTGTGTCTCACCCCCATCACCCTTCACTGCCTCCACACCCACTATCAGAGTCCAGCAAACATAGAGAGCCAATTACAGTCAAACCCAGGAAGAGAAGGCTTATACGCCTCACCCAAAGAATTTTAAGATTTTAAATTGGCAAAATATAAAATACTGGAAATGATTTCTCAGGGATTCTTAGACCAGAGGAAAGAACATAATTTTATTTTATTTATTTATTTTTTTTAGACAAGATTCTTTTTCTTAAGATTTTATTTATTTTTAGAGAGAGGGGAAGGGAGGGAGAAAGAGAAGGAGAGAAACATCAATGTGTGGTTGCCTCTTGCGCGCCCCCTACTGGGGACCTGTATTGCAACCCAGGCATGTGCTGTGACTGGGAATTGAACCGGCGACCCTTTGGTTCGCAGGCTGGCACTCAATCCACTGACCTACACCAGCCAGAACAAAGGAAGATAATTTTAGTACTAAATCGCACTAAATTTATTGACATGGCCACATCTAGATTTGATATGCTAGCTGGGGCTGGTTCTAATTATTTGCTTGTTTGGGTACCCATATTCTCTATTCAGCAATGTTGAACTCTGCTGAATGAAGCTGAGATACCAGAAATTCCTTGGTACACTATAGAGGAAATGATCCATAGACTTAGTGGAACTGAGTCTTAGACTTATGGAAATGATCCATAGATGTTGAAGTGGATATATTCCATGCAAACCGCTCATCTAGCCCCTAATTCTATTCTCCAAGAGAACCTGGAAGATACTTCCTTCATTGAGAAATACATTGGTGAGGGAACACTTGTAAAGCATTGTAGTGTGTGAACATAATTTTCAAACTAGAGATAATGGTGGGAAATAATGCCATAAAAATGGGCTCCCTTATTTCAGTGGAGATGACAAGACTCCTGGTGGCAGAGTCAAATTAGCAGCAATTAGTTGTTAGAGACAAGGTGGACATGTTTTCATAAGATGCAGCAGGACCTTAGTGGTTAAAATCTCAGGGTAGTGAACAATAATATCAAGGGGTCTATTAAACTGAAATAGATGGACTGATGTCCTACTTGATGGAATAATTAAAAGCATTCTATTTATGTTTGATGGGCAGTGTGCCTCAAACAATTCCAAATAGAGTTAGTTTCTAGAACCCAAGCATCTTGCTTGAGGGGGAGGCCTAGAATTCGTGGAGAAGGATATTATAAGAATATAATAAGAACAAACTATCCCTCCAAACCTTCCCTAAAGAGGCTATGACCAGTTACCAGGGTGACTATGCACCAGAAAAAGAAATACCTGCCCTGGCTGGTGTGATTCAGTGGATTGAATGCCAGCCTGAAAACTGAAAGGTCATTGGTTTAATTCCCAGTTGGGGCACATGCCTGGGTTATGGGCCAAGTCCCCCATTTGGGCCATGCATGAGGCAACCAATCAATGTTTCTCCCCCTCTCTTTCTCCCTCCCTTCTCCTCTCTCTCTAAAAATAAATAAATAAAATCTGTTAAAACCCAGCTGGTGTTCCTCAGTGGATTGAGCATCAACCTGTGAACCAAAATGTTACCAGTTCCATTCCCCAGTCAGGGCACATGCCTGGGTTGTGGGCCAGGTCCCCAGTAGGGTGCGCATGAGAGGCAACCACACATTGATATTTCTCTCCCTTTCTTTCTCCCTCCCTTTCCCTCTGTCTAAAAACAAAATAAATAAAATCTTTTTTAAAAATCTGTTAAAAAAAAGAAAGAAGGAAATATCTAAATCTTCTAGGGATTTTAAATGCAACCCCTGGGCTTTATACAGATTCTGGGGACCCAAAACATGTTAACAGTCTCCCGTCAAATTAGGGGCTGAGGGGAGTCCGGTGATAAATAGATAAACAGAAGTTTGACCTGGCTCCATCTCACTGTGGACTCAGGGGATCAATAACCCAACCTGTGTTATTTCCTCAGTTTCTGAGCACATGGTTGGAATGAGACAGAAAAGCAAAGTGTTTAGATTCTATGCACCAGTGTTACTTGACTATGTGGACCTAGGTAATACTAGCTAACATTATTTAGTGCTTATTATGTGCCAGGTACTGTGCCAAGTGCTTTCGCTGCATGATCTGATTTAATTATCTCAAAAAATTCTATCTATTCTTGCTTTTCTTGTTTCCACTTTACAGATGAGGAAGTTGAGAAGTAGGAGATTGATTAAGTTGTCCAGAGTTATACACCGAGTGCACGGTAGGGCTACGTTCAGCCCAGGCTCTCTGACTCCAAAGCCCACGCTCTCTGTTACAGCTCTCCATTGCCTTATCTATGCTATGGCACATAAAGATTGATTCACTAATTAATGACTTTGAATTGAGCCACGTAAACCTATAGCAATTTGTTTTTCTCTTCCTGCTTTTTTTCTAGGCTGATTTCATGCCCAGGGGATGCAGGCAGTCTGGTACTGGCAGATGGAAAAGGAGATCTGAAATGTTATATCACTGCAGACCCATTCAAGGTAGACTTGGTGTCTAAAGAAGAGGTTGTGATAAGCATAAACTCCCTGGGCCAATTGTACTTTGAGCATCTGCAGATTCCTCTCCAGCAAAGGTATTTTTGCACATTACTTGACACATAAAGAATTTAAGAAAACATGATTGTGAATATAAGTTGCCTAAATCTATAATATGTCAACATAGAAAATTGTTTTGCCATATTTGCTGGAGTACTGTTCTGAGAAATTTCATCTATTACCTGTGCAGGTGAATATAGGCTTCATGACAAGAATGATTCCCAGACTTTTGCAAATGTGACACTCTTAACATATCCTGTGTGTTGTGCTGATGGCATTCTCAAGCCTTTGCGCCCTTCTTTTTTTTAAAATATATTTTTATTGACTATACTATAACAGTTGTCCCATTTTTTGCCCTATGCCACCCTTCACCCAGTAACCCCCTTCCCTCCAGCTATTCCCCCACCTTAGTTCACATCCATGGGTCATGCATATAAGTTCTCTGGCTTCTCCATTTCCTATACTATTTTTAACATCCCCCTATCTGTTTTGTACCTACCAATGATGTTTCTTAATCCCTGTACCTTTTCCCGCTATTCTCCCCCTTCCCCTTGCCACCTGATAACCCTCCAAATGATCTCCATACATGTGATTCTGTTCCTGTTCTTGTTGTTTGCTTTGTTTGTTTGTTTTTTAGATTTAGTTATTGATGGTTGTGAATTTGTTGCCATTTTAATGTTCATAGTTTGATCTTTCCCTTTTTCTTAAGTCCCTTTAACATTTCATGTAATAATGGCTCGGTGATGATGAATTCCATTAGCTTTACCTTGTGTGGGAAGCACTTTATCTGCCCTTCCATTCTAAATGATAGCTTTGCTGGGTAGAGTAATCTTGGATGCAGGTCCTTGACTTTCATCACTTGGAATACCTCTTTCCAGCCCCTTCTTGCCTGTAAGGTTTCTTTTAAGAAATCAGCTGATAGTCTTATGGGAATTCCTTTGAAGGTAACTGTCTTCTTTTCTCTTGCTGCTTTGAAGATTCTTTCCTTACCTTAATCTTGGGTAATATAATTATGATGTACCTTGGCGTGTGCTTCCTTGGGTCCAACTTCTTTGGGATTCTCTGAGTTTCCTGGAGTTCCTAGAAGTCTATTTCCTTTACCAGACTGGGGAAATTCCCCTTCATTATTTGTTCAAATAAGTTTTCAATTTCTTGCTCTTCCTTTTCTCCTCCTGGCATCCCAATGATTTGGATATTGGTACATTTGGAGATGTCCCAGAGGCAACTTATAGTATCCTCGTTGTTGTTTTTTTTATTCTTATTTCTATTTGCTGTTCTGGTTGAATGCTTATTTCTTCTTCATGTTTCAAATCATTGATTTGAATCCCAGCTTCACCCCCTCTACTGTTGGTTTCCTGTAGATTTTTCTTTATTTACTTAGTGTAACCTTCATTTCTTCCTGGGTCTTTTTTATTTTGTTGCTGTACTCAATGAGTTCCTTGAGCATCCTAATCGCCAGTGCTTTGAACTCTGTATCTGATAGGTTGGTTATCTCCATTTCATTTAGTTCTTTTTCTGGGTTTTTGTTCTCTTTTTTCTTTTGGGTCATATTTCTTTGTCTCCTTAATTTGGCAACCTCCCTGTGTTTGTTTCTATGTATTAGGTAGAGCTGCTTTGACTCCCTGTCTTAATAGTGTGGCCTATTATAGAAAAGGCACCTCTAAATTGTGTGGGGCGGAGCCTTAGGTAATCACCAGGGAGGGGCAACTTGCTTTCCTGCTTTGTGGCTCTGTGTGGGGGGCGGGCTCGGAGAGGAGACAGTGCAGCTGCCTGGCTTCTGGAGGTTTGTCTGGCACTCGCCCTGTGAGACTGGTGCCCTTCCAACTATTGCTCTGGTGCTGAACCCCAGAGCGGGTCGATCTGTGTATGTTTTAAGTCTGTGTGGGCCCTTTCATCAGTCTCCTGAAAATCTGGCAGTTTCTTCTACCACCCCAACCCTCACTGGTTTTTATAGCCAAAAGTTATGGGGACTTATCTTCCTGGCACTGGAACCCCCTTCTGGCATGGGGCTGGGACCACTCACTCCCAAGGTATCCCTCCTGATTTAAAAAAATATTTTATTTATTTATTTTTAGAGAGAGGGGGAGGGAAGGAGAGAGGGAGAGAAACATTGATGTGTGAGAGATACATTGATCAGTTGCCTCTTATGCGCCCCCAACTGGGGACCAGGCCTGCAACCCAGGCATTGCAACCCAGTACTGGTTATCAAACCAGTGACCTTTTGATTCGCAGGACAGCACTCAATCCACTGAGCCACAGCAGCCAGGGCCCCCTCTTGATATTTATCTGCTACACATGAATGGAGACCACCCATTCCACTGCCCGGCCTCTCTGCACCATGCTGCATCTCTGCATGTCTCTGCCCTTCCTACCTGTCTGAATGAATGTGGCTTCTTTAAATCCTTGTTTGTCAAACTTCCATACAGCTCGATTCTCTGATGGTTCTGGGTGTTATTTGTTTTGGGGTCTAGTTGTAATTCTTTCTGTGGTTGCACAAGGAGGTGAAACGTGTTTCCCTATACCTCCATCTTGACTGGAAGTCCATATCCTTTTTTTCTCTCCTCTCAACAACTCCCCTCTGCACTCTTCTAAAAAAACACTGTTAACTTGATAAATGTTAATGTAAACAAATGTGTCTTGAGAATTTCACTTTACCCCTTATAATAACACAAGTTACTCTAGACTTCTCTGAGAAATGTTAAATATAAAAACACATGATTAAAAGTAAAGAGATGGAGGAAGATATACCATGCTAAAGCTAATCATAATAAGTAAAAATAGTTATATTAATCTCAGAACGATCAAACTTCAGAACAGGGGAAGTTAGCAGGGTTAAACATGAGCATTACATAATGATAAAGGGGTCAATTCTTTTAGAAGACACAATAGTCCTTAATGTTGTTGTGCCTAACAACAGAGCATCAAAGTACATGAGGCAAAACTGACAGAACTGCAAGAAGAAATAGGTGAATCCACTATTATAATTAGACACCTTAATACCCTTTCATCAGAAATGTACAGGTCCAGCAGAGAGAAAATTAGTGTGAACATAGTTGAATTCAACAGCAGATGGAACCAAGTGTATATAATTGACATCTATAGATTTCTTCATTCAACAACAGCAGAATATACATTTTTCTCAAGCTCCCATGAAAAATTCACCAAGGTAGACCATATTTTGGGTCATAAAACATACCCTGACATATGTAAAATGATAGAAGTCATACAATGCTGACTTTCAGACCACAGTGGAATTAAACCAGAAATAAATAGCAGAAATCTGGAAAATTCCAAAATACTTGGAGATTAAACAACACACTTCCAAATAACACATAAGTCAAAGACAAAAATCTCTTAAAATTTTAAAAATATTATGAACTAGATGAAAATAAAGCTTAGCAAAATGCATGGGATGTAGCAAAAGCAATGCTTAGAAGGCATTTTTACCATCGAATACATATTCAGTATTAGAAGAGAAGAAAAGGTCTAAAATAATAATCTAAGCTCCCACCTTAGGAAATTAGAAAAAGAAGAACATGTTAAGTGCAAATAATTAGAAGGAAAAATAATATTAAAAATTAGAGCAGAAATCAATTAAATTGAAAACAGGAAATCAAAAGAGAACATGAACAAAACCAAAAATGTTTCTTTAAAAAGATTAGTAAAGTCGATAAGCATTTATACAGGCTAAGAAACATAGAGAGAAGGCAAAAATTACTAACATCAGAATGCAGGAAAGGATATCACTATATTTCCTCTGGAATTAAGATAATAAAATACTATTATGAACTGCTCTATTCCCATAAATGTGATAACCTGGATGAAAGAGACCAGTACCTTAAAAGATACAATCTGCCAAAGCTCACATAAGAAATAAACAATGTGAATAGGACTATAATTGAGTCAATAATTAATAACTCTCCAAAAAAAGAAAGTACCAGGCCCAGATGGCTTCACTGGTGAATTTTACCAAACATGGAAATATTATACCACTTCTCCACAATCTCTTCTAGAAAATAGATGAAAAGGAAATTCCTTATTCATTCTATGAGGTCAACATTATCTAGTATCAAAAAAAAAGAGCAAAAAGCATTACAAGAAAATTCATGAGCATAAAAGCAAAAATATTCAACAAAATATTAGCAAGCTGAACCCAACAATTTACAAAAAGAATCATATACCACGACAAACTAGGATTTTTCCCAGGCATACAAAGCTTGTTTAACATTCAATAATCAACTAATGTAATTGATCATATCAAGAAACTAAAGAAGAAAAATCACCTTCTCATATCAATAGATGCAGAAAGAGCATTTGTTGTAAAAATACAACACCCATGCATGATATAAACTTTCAGCAAACTAGGAATAGAAGATAACTTCCTCAATTTGATAAAGAATATCTACCCAAATCCTACAGCTACCATATACTTAATGGTGAGAAACTCAAAGCTTCTTCTCTAAGTTCAGGAACAAAGCAAAGATGTCCCTTCTCACCACCACTTTTCAATATCATACTGGAAATCCTAGGTAATGCAATGAGACAAGGAAATTAAAGTTATACACAATGGGAAGGAAGAGATAAACCCTCTTATTCACAGATGGCATAAATGTCTATGTGGGAAATCCAAAACTAGCACACACACAAAAATAACTTGTTATAATAAGCGTTATAACATGGCTGCAGAGTAAAAAGTTAATGTACAAAAGTCAGTTGCATTCCTATACACCAGCAATGATCAAATGGAATTTGAAATTAAAATTCCACATTTACATTAGCACCCCCAAAATGAAATATTTAGGTATAAATCTAAAACACATACAAGATCTATATGAGAAAAAATGCAAAATTCTGATGAAAACAATCAAAGAAGAACTAAATAAATGGGGAGATAATCCATGTCTGTGGCTAGGGAGACTCAATGTTATCAAAACATCAGTTCTTCCTGACTTGGTCTAGAGATTCAGTGCAATCCCAATCAAAATCACAGAAAATTATGTTGTGGGTATTGACAAACTGATTCTGTGGTTTACATGGAGAGACAGAAGACCCAGAATACCAAATCATTGTTGAAGGAGAGGTAAGTTGGAGGACTGACACTATGCCACTTCAAGACTTAATATAAAACTACTGTAATCATGACAGTGTGGTATTGGAGAAAGAACAGACAAATAGATCAATGGAACAAAGTAAAGAGCCCAAAAATAGACCCACATAAATATGGTGAACTGATCTTTGACTAATAAGCGAGGGCAATACAATGGAGCAAAGATATTGTTTCCAACAAAAAGTCTGGAATGACTGGACACCCAGATGCAAAAAAATATATATATATATATAAACACAGACCTTACATTTTTCACAAAAATTAACTCAAAATGGATAATAGATATAAACATAAAATGCAAAATTATAAAACCCCTAGAAGATAACACACCTAGATGACTGTGGGTATGGCAGTATTTTTTATATATAACACCAAAGGCATGACCTCTGAAAGAAGTAGGGAATAAGTTAGGCTTTATCAAAATTAAAAACTATTTTGCTAAGTGAAAACAAGGTCAAGAAAATGAGAGGACAAGCCACAGACTGGGAGGAAACATTTGCAAAAGACACATCTGATAAAGGACTGCTATCCAAAATATAGAAAGAACTTTTAAAATTCAGTGATAAGAAACTGGATACTTAATTTAAAAATGGGTAAAAGACCTGAACAGACACCTCACCAAAGTAGGTATACAGATGGCAAGTAAGCACATGAAAAGATGTTCAACATCTTATGTCACTGGGGAATTGCAAATTAAAACAAGGTATCACTACATGTCTACTAGAATGGTCAAAATTCAAAACACTTGATAACAAAATGCTGGTGAGGATGTGGAACAACAGGTACTCATTCACTGCTGGTGGGAATGCAAAATGATAGTCACTTGGAAGACGGTTCAACAGTTTCTTACAAAACTAAGCATACTTTAACCATACAATTGAGCAATATTCTCCTTGGTTTAAGCAAAGGAGATTAAAACTTATGTCCACACAAAAACCTGCACATGACGTTGTGGCAATCTTATTCATAACTGCCAAAACTTGGAAGTGACCAAGATGTCCTTCACGAAGCCAATAGATAAATATACTGTGTTACATCCAGACAATGAGATATTATTTAGCACCTAAAAGAAATGAACTACTAAGCCATAAAAAGACATAAAGGAAACTTAGGTAAAAGAAGCCAATCTGAAAAAGGCTACAAGTATGCGGCCTTTTTGGTTTCAACTATATAAAATTCTGAAAAAGGCAGAACTCTGGAGATAGTAAAAACATTAGTGGTTGCCAGGGATTAAGGAGGAAGGAGGGGTGACTAGAATACAGGAGATTTTTAGGGCAGTGAAACTACTCAGTATAATACTACAATGGTAAGTACATGTCATCATTTATTTCTCAAAACCCACAGAATGTACAGTACCAAGAGTGAATCCTAATCAAACTGTGGACTTTGGGTGATAATGCTGTGTCAGTGTAGGGTCATTGAATGCAACATATGGACCACTTAGGTGCAAGATATTGATGGGGGGATACTGGGGGTGTGTGGAGGTGGTAGGTATATGGGAACTCTGGACTTCCTGCTCAATTTTGCTGGGAACCTAAAAGTGTTCTAAAAATAAAGTTTACTAATTTAAAAAAATTAAAAGGCAACATACCAGTTGTTTTAAATTTGACCATAGAATTTTAACCTGTATAAGAAGCCAAAAGCTAATATGCCCAATACAGGAGGAACATATAAAAATAACAAGCAAATAAAAAATGGTGATACAAACCAAAGTGCTGAATATTAGTATGATGAATATCAAAATTTTGATATTGAGTTGAAAAAGTTTTGTGATGTCACAAAAGAATATATATAGTGCATCTCTATTTGTGTAAATATTTTTTAAAGGCAAAATCAAGTAACATATGTTTGGAGATTCATACACTCATGGCAATACTATAAAAAAACAACAAGAAAATGATGTCACACAAAATCTAGTAAAGTGATTACCTCCGAAGGATGAGGGACAGAGGTAGATACATTTGAAGGGAGGCACACAGGAACTCCGAAGGAGCAAGTCATTTCTATTGCTTATGCTTACTGGTGGGTTCATAGTTGTTCCCTTCAGTTTATTCTCTAAAGTCTGCATATACATTATATACTCTTCCATATGCATGCTGTATTTTATACTAAAGAAAAATTAATGTATAATGAATAGACAATTCTCAGAAGAAATAGAAATACCATTTAATGTATAAAAAGGTAATCTACATTACTAATGATAGAAATTCAAATGGAAATGCATTATCTTTTCTAAAAGTTTACATTGGCAAAGGTTTAAAAAATCCATAAAGTTTAGTACTGTGAAGAATAAGGGAGAAATGAGCACTCAAAAGCAACTGCAGGTGGGGAAGTAAGTTGTCACTGTCATTCTGGAAGGCAGTGTATTGTGCTGCTCTGTGCTATGGTAGCCGACATTGGGTAAGGGGAACTGTGTTCAGCCTCGCTTACATTTGCTTAAATACTATGTGCATGTATTACATTTATAATGAAAAACTGAGGAAGGTATTTTTTAAAAGTTAATAAGAAAATTCAGATATATCTATGTTTGTATAAGAAATCAAGCTATTGGATTAATGTTCATCATAGATGTTCAATATCATAAACTTATTTTAATAAATTAAAGGATATAATTTATAGGGTCTCAAAAGTTGCATATGAAAATCTTTATCATCAAACAAAATTCTGTCAGCTTTGCCATGAGTGAAATAATTTTATTTATATTAAAACAGAACTACCAGAGAAAAGGAGGATGCATCAGTCGACACCTCTCAGGTAATCTAGATTGAGCAATTTGTATTTTTTTAAAATCATTTTCACCTTTATCATCATTGTATGGCATATAATGTGTCCTGTTCTTCGCTTCTTCTACAGATGAGTACTTGGTAAATTCTCTACAATGTATAAATGGAACCACCTGTCTCTTTTGCTTATCTTAATCTTCTTGTTGATTCTTTCATTCATTTGTTCATTCATGTATTTATTTTTTTATATAAAACAGGTACTTCTTGAGTACCTGCCTTGTGCCAGCCACAAGACACAAAAAATACTAAGCAAGGGGGGTCAGCAGTAAATAAAACAAATCCCGTGTCTTCATGAAACTTAGCATCTATTGGGAAAGACAGGCACTAAACTAGTGCAAGCAGGAAGAGTGTTACAAAAGGGTATTATAAGAGGCTGCTATAGCAAGGAACTTGACCAAGATGAGGGTCAGGAAAGACCTCCTGGAGGAAACAATGTTAGAGCTGAAATTGATGCATGAGGATACAGTAGCTAGTCAAAAAGTTGGGAAAAGCACAGTCCAGCTAAAGGGAATCGCATATTCAAAGATCTTTAGGTACAAAGAAGCACATCTGAAGAAACTAAATACATCCACACATACAACTTTTAGCAGGAGAAAGGACAGCAAAGGAACGGATGTGGTGTAACAAGGCTAGAGAGATAGGCAGAGTATATTCTGAGGAGAGTCTTGTAATAATTCTTTGATTCAAAAAGCATTTGTTTGGTGCCTCCTGTATGCCAGGCCCTGTGCCAATAATTGGTGATATATCATTGAACAAATCAAGTCCCCTATTATCATGCAGTTACTTACATTCTTCTAAGTCATGTTAACCATTTTAGACTTTAACCTAAGAGCAAAGGAAAACTATGGAAAGGTTTTAAGAAGCAGAGATATATGTTCTAATTTCTATTTTTAAAAGATTATTTTGGCTAGATTATGGAGGAAGGACATTTCGGAAATCTTCTCTTCATCCAAAGCCACATGCACCTTTAAAGGAGCCCTGAATGGTGAGATTTCTTTCCAGTGCAATAAGAACTAATTCTTCTTCCTTTTGAGAACTGATCCATACTACTGAGTATGACAGAGAGTGCTTTCTCATTTCAAACTGAGAAGATAAAAACAACTAAGACATGCTTTTACACAGTTTTGTGACAATATGTCAAATCGGCTTTTGGGACACCTCCAACTAAATAGTTTAAGATAGTGGTTTTGAGTCACAGAACCCCTTGCAAGGATCTGATGAAAGCTATGAATCATCTCTATAGAAAAAAAAATTTTCATACTCTTTGAGGGAGCTCACAAAACTCTAAAGCTCATCCATAGATCCCAGGATAATAATCCCTACATCAAGAATTTGGATGTGGCTAAATAACATGTTACTAAACAATGAATGGGTCAACAATGAGATCAAAGAAGAAATCAAAAGATACCTTGAGACAAATGAAATGAACACACAACAAGCCAAAACCTATGGGACACAGTGAAAGCAGTGCAAACACAGAAAACAGCACTACAGGCCTACCTTAAGAAACAAGAAAAATCTCAACTAAACAATCTAACTTTACATGTACAGGAACTAGAAAAAGAACCACAAACCCTAAAGTGAGAAGGAAGGAAATAAGAAAGATTAGAGAAAAATAAATGACATAGAGACTAAAAAACTATACAAAAGATCAGTAAAACAAAGAGCTGGTTCTTTGAAAAGATAAACAAAATAGACAAACCTTTAACCAGACTCATAAAGAAAAAAAAGAGAGAGAGAACCCAAATAAACAAAATCAGAAGTGAAAGAGGAGAAATAACAACTGACACCACAGAAATACAAAGGATTCTAAGAAAATATTACAAACAACTATATGCCAACAAATCGGACAACCTGGTCAAAATGAATAAATTCCTAGAAACATACAGTCTTCCAAAACTGAGTCAAGAAGAATCAGAAAATCTAAACAGACCAATTACAACTAATGAAATCGAAGCAGTAATCAAAAAACTCCCAACAAACAAAACTCCTGGACTGGGTGGCCTCAAAGGTGATTTTTACCAAACATTCCAAGAGGAACTAAAACCTATCCTCCTCATACTATTCCCAAGAAAATTCAAGAGGAGGGAAGACTGCCAAGCTCTTTTTATGAAGCTAGCATTATCCTAATTCCAAAACCAGATAAAGACACTACAAAGAAAGAAAATTATAGGCCAGTATCTCTGATGAAGATAAATGCAAAAATCCTCAACAAAGTATTAGCAAACTGTACCTAGCAACACATTAAAAACATCATACAGCATGATCAAATGGGATTGATGCTTGGGATACAAGGTTGGTACAATACCTGCAAATCAATTAACATGATACACCACAGAAAATGAAGGATAAAAGTCACATGATCTGGTCAACAGATGCAGAAAAAAGCATTTCATAAAATTCAGCACCCATTTATGATTTTAAAAAAACTTTAGCAAAGTGGTAATACAGGGAACATACTTCAACATAATATAGGCATTTCTATTAAGATCAGGGAAAAGACAAGGGGTGTTCGCCATCACCAATCTTTTTCAACATAGTAATGCAAATCCTAGCCACAGCAGACAAGAGGAAGAAATAAGAGGTATCAAAATTAGAGAGGAAGAAGTAAAACTGTCACTATTTGCAGAGGACATGATATTGTATTATATGGATAGAACCCTAAAGACTTCACCAAAAAACTACTAGAATTGATAAATGAATTCAGTAATGTAGCAGGACACAAAATTAATATTCAGAAATTGGTGCATTTTTATATACTGCATGGGGCAAAGGTAGGTTTACAGTTTGTATGAAAAACAATACAATAATTAATAAATAATAATACAAGAAAAAACTCTGTGTTTCAGGTACTCATAAGTGTAATCCATCTTTTGCACCATCCTGTACCAATAATAAACTAGCAGAAAGGGAAACTAAGAAAAAAATCCCATTTAAATTGCACCAAAAAAATTAAGTAAAATACCTAGGAATAAATTTAATCAAGATGTACAAAACCTGCACTCATAAAATTATAAGACACTGAAGAAAAAATCAAAGAAGATACAAATAAATGGAAGCATATTCTGTGTTCATGGATAGGAAGAATTAACATCATTAAAATGTCTATACTGCTCTTTCATCAAGGACCTGCCAAGATGGGCAGTGTTTGCACCAAGACCATGAAGAAGGATGCCCAGTACATCATTGAGAACTACTACACGCACCTGAGGAATGACTCTCATACCAGCAAGTGAGGGTGTGTGCAAGGAGATCACCATTCGCCCCAGCAAGAAGCTCTAAAACAAGATAGCAGGCTATGTTACATACCTGATGAAATGGATTCAGAGAGGCCCCATGAGAGTTATTTCCAGCAAACTGCAGGAATGGGAGAGAGAAAGGAGAGAGAATTATGTTCCTGAGGTCTCAGCCCTGGATTAGATCATTGAAGTTGATCCTGATGCCAAGAAAATGCTGAAGCTCTTGGACTTTGGCAGTCTGTCCAACCCACAGGTCACTGAGCCTGCAGTTGGGATGAATTTCAGAACACCATGTGGAGCTATTTGAATCTTTCTGCTGTGCTGTAATATTATCAATAAACCACTGATAACTAAAAAAAAAGTCCATACTACCCAAAGCAATCTGTAGATTCAGCACAATCCCTGTCAGAATACCAATGGCATATATTGCAGAAGTAAATCAAACAATATAAAAATTAATATGGAACCACAAAAAACCCTACCCTAAATAGCTTCAGCAATATTGAGGAAGAAGAATAAAGTTGGGGGTATCCCACTATCA
The DNA here is from genome assembly GCA_004026545.1 of Mormoops blainvillei. Taxonomy (NCBI): domain Eukaryota; kingdom Metazoa; phylum Chordata; class Mammalia; order Chiroptera; family Mormoopidae; genus Mormoops; species Mormoops blainvillei. The sequence continues at coordinate 58,205 of PVJD01005152.1, read as the reverse complement.
GATATGAAACTATACTATATGGCCATACTAACCAAAACACTATGATGCTGGCTTAAAAACTGACACATAAATCAATGGCACAGAATAGAGAGCCCAGAAATAAAACCACACTATATGGTCAATTAATATTTGACAAAGGGGTCAAGAATATACAGTGGAGTAAAGACAAACTAGCTGATAAATGGTGCTGGGGAAATCAGTCAGATACTTGCAAAAAAAATAAATAAAACTAGACCACCATATACAGGAATAAACTCAAAATGGAATAAAGACCTAAACGAAGACTCAAAACCATAAAAGTTATGGAAGAAAATATAGGCAGTAAAATGTCTGCCATTTCTCTTAGCAATATTTTTTTCTGATATATCCCCTTGGGCAAGGGAAACAAAAAATAAACAAATGGGACTACACCAAACTAAAAAGTTTTTGCACAACAAAGAAAACCATCAAAAAATGAAGAGACTGCCTACTAAATGGGAGAACATATTTGCCAATGATACATCTGATAAGGGGTTAATATCCAAAATTTATAAAGACCTCATATTACTCAACACCCCAAAAAACAATCCAATTAAAAAGTGGGCAGAGGTTCTGATTAGATACTTCTCCAAAGAGGACATAAAGATGACCAATCGACATGAAAAGATGCTCTACATCACTAATTGTCAGAGAAATGCAAGTTAAAACCACAATGGAGTATCACCTCACACCTGTCAGAATGGCTATCAATAAATTCACAAACAACAAATGCTGGTGAGGATATGGAGATAAGGGAATCCTTGTGCACTGTTGGTGGGAATGCAGACTGGTGTAGCCACTATGGTAAACAGTATGGAGTTTCCTCAAAAAATTAAAATCGAATTGCCTTATGACCCAGCAATACCACTCCTGGGGATTTATACAAAGAAACCCAAAACACTAATTCAGAAGAATATATGCACTCCTATTTTTATTGCAGCGTTATTTATAATAGTTAAGCTATAGAAGCAACCCAAGTGCCTATCAAAAGACAAGTGAATAAAAAAGCTGTGATACATAGGTATATAGAATGGAATATTACTCAGCCATTGAAAAGAATGAAATCATACCCTTTGCGCAGCATGGATGGACCTAGAGCGTATTATGTTTGGTGAAATAAGTCAGAGAAAGACAAATACCATATAATTTCACTGATATGTGGAATCTAAACAAAATAAATAAACAAGCAAAATTGAAACAAATTCATAGACACAAAGAGAGAACTGGTAGTTGCCACAGGGGTGGGGGTTTGGGTGACTGGGTTTTTGAAAGATGGGAGGGGTGTGGAGGGGATGGGTGAAAAAGGTAAAGCAATTAAGAAGTACAAGTTGGTAGCTACAGAATAGTTACGGAGATGTAAAGTACAGCAAAGGGAATGTAGTCAATGACGTTATAATAATTACATATGGTGTCAGATGGGTATTAGATTTATTGGGATGATCACTTAGTAAGCTATATAATGTCCAATCACTGGGTTATATACCGGAAACTAGTATTATAATGTATACAACTATAATTGAAAAATAAGACATTATTTAAAACTAAATAAATGAAAAACATTATGCTGAGTAAAAAGAGCATTACAAAAGAAAAAAATTCAGGTGTGATTTTAAAAAAACAGGAAAAGGCTTACTTTTTAAAAAGAAATATGCATTTCATACCCACAATTTTTAAAAAACTTTTTCACTCTACGAGACAATAGGAGACTTTTGTAAAGTTGAAAAAGTTTATAACTCCAGATCAAGAGATTGTGAACCTAAGTGGTTGCCATCCAAGCCAACTTCTCAAACCAGCAACAGGAACATAGCTAGCAATTTGGCTAAATGAATCAGGAGGAAATTGCCCATCACAACCGAAGTCTTTGCTTAAGGTCTCTTGAAACAGACCTAAGTTACAGATTCTAAATATTTTCCCTCACATATTTACAAGAAAAACATCTTACATATGTAAAGACTTCATTTTTCAAAGAGCTTTCACATTATTTTGGTTTCTGTAAAAATATGTCAAATGGTGTGGCAGTTCCTCAAAAAATTAAACATAGAATTACAATAAGATTCAGCAATTCCATTTATGGGTATATATCCAAAAGTGAAAGCACTCAAACCGATATTTGTATGCCTATGTTCCTCATAGCAGCATTATTTATAGTAGCCAAGATGTGGAAGCAATCTGGCAGTCCAAGTGTCATTGTCAGATGACCGCAACCACAAAACGTGGTATGTACATACAATGGAACATTAGTCAACCTTAAAAGGAAGAAAATTCTGACACATGCTACAAATGAATGAATATTGAAGGCATTTCACTAAATGGAATAAGCTAGACACAAAAGGACAAATACTGCATGGTTCCACTTACACGAGACATCTAGAGTAGCCAGACTCATAGAGACAGGAAATAGAATAGGGGCTACCAGGAGCTGGGGGGAGGGAGGAATGGGGAATTATTGTTTGATGGGTACAGAGGTTCATTTTGGAAAGATGTAAAAGTACTAGAGATGGATGACGATGATGGTTGCACAAAAATGTGAATGTATTTAATGCTACTTAAAATGGTTAAAATGACAAATTTTATGTTATATGTATTTTACCAGAATAAAAAATATATATTCATGTCAGTGAAAGTTCATAAGGATGATTATTGACATTTGCATAGGATACAGATCTAATTTGTTAAATATACTGACATCACAAACTGGTCTTAGAAAATGAACTCATTCTTTCAGAAAACGTGCTATTGTCACATGATTTGTAATCAAATTTGTTGCAATGTGTGAACTTAATTTGCTCCCCTTTTTATGCCAACAGGAAAATCAAGAGGATCTGGGCCTGTGGGAGGAGAAATTCAGAAAATCTGTGGATGTCAAAGACAATGGTAAAGTTGAAACTGGTATAGTGCTAAAATAGATCTTTCCAAAATACAAATATCTCTATCCAAAGTCCCTGGAGCTTTGGGATCTAAACAAGTGATTTCTGTAAGATGAACAGAAATCTCAGATTTAAGTCCCCTATTCTTCAATAATGCATTGCAACAAAGAAGTAATGATTATATGCCTCTTATGGGGAGTGTAAAAGAAGTATCAGCCTCACAGAGGGACCTAGATAAACACAGTGTTTGCGCTATCCAGTATATTTAGGTGCAAATTCCACATTCTATTTTTATGAGAATCAAGTGATGAGCAAACACATTCTAGAGCTCTTTAGCCCCAGCATTCCAAGCCAGTGGTTCTCAACCTTTTTTGGGCCTCCCCATCATTCACATGAGCATCACATGCCCATCTGTGACATTTCTCCTTAGGCTTAGCGATGGGTGTATGTGTGCGTGGCTTGTATCTTTAGGTGATACCTTTCAGATACTTGGGGATTATGTAGTTGGAAAAAATACATTCTTCCTTCATCCTCCCTGCTCTTTAGAGTGACAGACCCTCCCTAATTCCTTGAGAGTCCCTGTTCTAGCATCTATATCTATAGCTTAGTGTAGGATGAGGACTGACAACTTGCCCAACATTTATAAGTGAGGAGGCCCTCAGACTTCTTTCTGTAACATAATCATTTTTATCTTTTTCTATAGCACCCTCATTACATAAACTCCTTCAAATAAGAGTCATCTGAGGTCAAATACCTTAACCTAAGAATGAATTTAAGGCTATGTTATCTCTCCAGTTAGTTGCATTTTTCCATATCTCTAAAATAATTGTTAAATAAAGGACTTCATCTGGTTAAAGGAAATTTATATGTTTCAAGTCACAGGGTATTCTGAGGAGCCAGAATATATTATAGTCCCTGGACACAGTAAAAATAAACAGTCAGGCAGTATACACCCACTCTTTCATCTAGCAAAGATTAAAATTGCTTCCTAAAACAAAGAGTATGTAATATATTTTAGCTCTGGCTGGTGTGGCTCAGTGGATTGAGTGCTGGCCTGGGAACCAAAGGGTCCCTAGTTTGGTTCCCAGCCAGGGCACATGCCTGGGTTGCGGGCCAGGTCCCTAGCGGGGGGTGCATGAGAGGCAACCACACACTGATGTTTCTCTCCCTCTCTTTCTCCTTCCGTTACCCTCTGTCCCTAAAAAAAAGAAAAGGAAAGGAAAAAAAAGTATGTAATATATTTTAGAAAAGTTTAAATAAAAAAGTCTAAAACATTGTAGCCATATTTTACCAATAGAAAAGAGATTTACTATAAATGAGGACACAGAGGGCTTCCACACATAACTAGGTGAACATAATAATAAATGATGAGAACTTTGCCTTTTGCATTTTTGTATCGCCACAACACCTGAATATAGCATGTTATAGAGAGTCAGCACACATGATTTACTGACTGATCAGGGAAAGCTCAGATCTCTAGATCTCTAGTCATCTTGCTATACTCATAGTTAACTGAATCTCTTTAATTGATTGTACCGCTGAGAAGCAAAACTCAGTCAATATCCTGGTCCCTGCAGGTCTTGCCTCCATCGGTTTGGATTTCTCCTTGCATGGATTTGAGCATCTCTATGGGATCCCACAACATGCAGAATCACACCAACTTAAACATACTGGGTAAAGTGAAAACAAGAATTTTTATGGGAAAGGCAAATAATGTGAGGTGTCTGAACCAGTGCTAGCTAATATATATACCTGGCATTTTCCTCTTTGATATTGCTTATAGATCTTTAAGAAGCTTCCTTGAATGATCACTCAAAGCAGTGGTTTTCAATTTTTATTTTATTTTTGGTGAAAGACAACTATAAAACACTGTAATGCTGAACCTAAAAATATAAAGGAAGTAAAAATATAGAACTGCTATGGTTGAAATGGTGAGGAGATTTTCATGATACCACTTCCTGGGTTTTGCTTTCGCCTCTCAAGGCCTTTCTGTGGAACCCTGAGAGAATGCACTGTGAAAACACTGACCTAGAAAAAGGCTTTTACCAAAAAATGACACTGAGCCAGAGAATGGAAAAGTGTGGCATTTCATGTCACCTTTGAGTCCCTCAGGGAGATCATTCAAACTAATGCTGCTGACAAATAAATGCTAGATGAATAGGTCTAACTGGAAGCAAAACCAAAGAGAAACAGTCAGATCAAGTTTTCCAGGTTCAGATGCTGTTTACATGACAGAGAGGCATAGTGACAAGTACCTGAGAAACCATGCTGCTCTCACACCAACCTGAGCTCCGTGCTCCCCTCCCCAATTCAGGTCCTGACTTTTTCCCTACTCAGCACTGTGTCAGCATGTTAAGACATTATCATTTTGTTTAAGCAACAGAGAAATACTCACAAAAGTTGTCAAAGACACATTTTGTGTGCTTGCTATTGTAGAGGATTCACAGGAAACAGTCCTAACCGCACAAGCGATATTCAGAAAAGATGAGATTATGCATGCCAATTGTCAGTGGAGAGGATGCCAAAAGAATCAAAGAAGGAGGATCATATTCACCCAGGGAGGATCAGAAACCTTTAGGAAAGTAGTAAAGTTGAGCCTTGAAAGACGCATAGGATCCAAGTGCAGGGGCGAATGGAGCTATACTATTCATTAATAATGTATTTGGGATGGTAATTGATAACCCTTCTTGTGTGTTTCAGTGATGGGGATGCTTACCGTCTTTATAACCTGGATGTCTATGGATATAAAATACATAGCAAAATGGGCATTTATGGTTCAGTGCCTTATCTCTTGGCCCACAAACTGGGCAGGACTTTTGGCATTTTTTGGCTGAATTCCTCAGAAACGCTGGTGGAGATCAAGACAGAGCCTGCGGTAAAGGTAAGCTATGGCCCATGGTTGTATATCATACTTACAAAGGACACAGAACTCATAAGGTGTCACCATAGCTCTAGGCTTTGTAGTGGCAGCTCTCTGCCACCAGCCTTAGCTAATAGCATGCACAAAAAGAACAGACTATTACTCCTGTATGGATGGATGTTGTAGAGTAGAGGGAAGTTTTTCAAACATTGATTCCATTTCTTTTCCAGGACACAGGGACCCAGATGGGCCCAGTTGCTGCTAAACAAAAGGACAGATCTCGAACTGATGTACATTGGATGTCAGAGAGTGGAATCATTGATGTTTTTCTGCTGACAGGGCCTACACCTTCTGACGTCTTCAAGCAGTACTCATCCCTTACAGGTACTTGCATGTGGAAGTGCCCATTTCTTGTTCCATTATATTTCCTCTATCCCTTGTACCATCACTGTAAATAAATATTTATTGCACACCATATAGAATTCATAAACAACTTGCCCAAGCTTTTTAAGAAGCAAGCATTTCTCCTCTCACCCTCTTTCCGTTCAACTTGGCTAGACCTCTCCATTCTGTCCTCCATAATACTTGCCCTCTGCCTTCTTCGGAGCCTTTCACCTCTAGGCTTTCTCTACCTTTATCTCAAATGACCATTATCCCAACCTTTTCTATGTTCTCTTCTCTATTAAAATATGCCACTGGCTTTAGCTCTAAAGCATTTTATCTTTAAAATATATAACAATTTCTATACTTCAATTGGTGCAGAAAAAGCATTTGACAAAACACAACACTATTTCATGATAAAAATACTAAGAAGACTAAAAATAGAAGGAAACTTTCTCAACATGACAAAAGGCAGTTAAGAAAAATCCACAGCTAACATCATATTTAATGGTGAAAGGCTGCAAGCATGCCTTCATTTTGGAGATGAGACAAGACTGCCCATTTTCACCACTACTGTTTAGCACTGTACTAGAAGTCCCAACCAGAACAATTATGCTAGAAAAGAAATAAAAGGTGTCCAAATTGGAAAGGAAGAAGTAAAATAATCTCTGTTTTCAGATAATATGATCCTGTGTGTTAGTTAATCCCAAAGAACCCACACAATAACTAATAGAGCTAATAAAAAAATTTACTGTAGTCACAGGGTACAAGGTCAACACACAGAATCAGGTATGTTTTTATACACCATCAATGAACAATCTAAAAAAGAAATTGAGAAAATAAATTCATTTATAATACCATCCAAAAGAATAAAATACTTAGGAATAAATTTAACCAAGGAGGTGGAAGACCTGTACACTGAAAAATACAAAATATTCCTGAAAGAAATTAAAGGAGGCCTAAATAAATGGAAATATACCCCATGTTCATGGATTGGAAGACATAATAGTGTTAAGATGGCAATACTACTGAAAGCAATCTATAGATTCATTTCAATCCCTACCAAAATTTCAACAGCCATTTTTAAAGAAATGGAAATGGTGATCTTCAAAGTCATATGGAATTGCGAAGGACCCTGAATAGCCAAACATCCTGAAAAAAAAGAAAAGAAAGTTGGAGGACTCATACTTACCAATTTCAAAAATTACTACAAAGTTAAAATAATCCAAATAGTATGGTACTGGCATACAGATAGGCATATAGAACAGTGGAATAGGATTAAAGGCTAGAAATAAACCCACACATCTCTGGCCAATTGCTTTCAACAAAGGTTCATGACCATTCAATGGGAAAAAAACTAGTCTCTTAAACACACACTACTAGAACAACTGGATATCCACATGCAAAAGAATGAAGTTGGAACCCTACCTCACACCATACACAAAAGAGTAACTCAAAATGGATCTACATAAGTACAAGAACCAATGCTATACAACTTTTAAAAGAAAATGGGCATGACCTTGGATTTGGCAACAGATTCTTATATATGACAACAAAATCATCCGTGCTCCCGTGAAGGCCGCGGCAAAAAAAGAAAAAATAGATAAATTGGACTTTGTTAAAATTTAAAATTTTTGAAATGAAAAGGCAATGTACAGAACTGGAGAAATATTTGCAAATCATATGTTTGATAAGAGTCTAGTATCCAGAATATATAAAGAACTCTTACAGCTCAACAACAAAAAGACAACCCAATTCTAAAATGGGCAAAGACTTGAATAGACATTTCTCCAAAAAAGATATAGAAATGGATTTACCAAGAATGTGAAAAGGTGCCCAACATGATTAGTCATTAGGAAAATGAAAATTAATCAGATACTATTTCCTACCCTCCATGATGGCTAAAGCAAAAAATGGAAAATAATAAGCAATAGGATGTGGAGAAATTAAAACCTCATACATTGCTGGGGGAATATAAAATCGTTCAGCTGCTATAGAAATAATTTGGCAGTTCCTCAAAAAGCTAAATGTGAAATTATCATATTACCTAGTATGATGGTTAATTCTATGTGTCAACTTGCCTGTGTCATGACACCCAGATATTTGGTTAAACACCAGTCTAGATGCCACTATGAAGGTATTTTTAGATGAGATTAACAATTAAATCAGTTTGAGTAAAACAGGTTACTTGCCATAATGTGGGTGTGCTTCATCTAATCATTTGAAAAAAGTCTTAAGAGAAAAGGACTGAGGTACCCTAAAGGAATGTCCAGACTGCCTTCATGCCCAAGCTGCAACTTCAGTTCTTCCTTGGGTCTTCCTGCAAAATTCAGGGTTGCCAGCTGCCACAATTACATGAACCATTTCCTTTAAAATCAACTAATCATTCTCTGTGTGTGCGCATATTTACATATATATGCATATATATGTTCACACACAAGGTCTGTCCCGAAAAGGTCCAGCCATGGTTAATAAAACAAATCTAGTTTTCTCAACATTGATGTAACCTGGAAGCCAAGGAGAGTGGACTGGAATACACATGAGTTAACAATGATGCCTTCACTGTACTAGTCAGTGGGGGCAGTAGACACCATTGAGTGAGCATGTGTACTGTGTGCTGTCACATTATGACTGAGAGAGTAGAGCAATGAATCTGCATCAGATTTTGTGTTAAGCTTGAACATTTGTCCACGGAAACTATTCGGATGATTTAGAAGGCCGCAGCTATGGGCAACTGGTGATTGGCAGCTTCATTGCGGCAAGTGACTCAGCCCCGCTACAGCCCAGATTTCTTCTCCTCCATTTTCTTTTTCTACTCTACAGATTTAATAATCTTCCTTCCCATTTTTGTCTATTTTCTGAGCAATTTTCTCAATTTTATCTTCCAGGCCTCCCATTTATGCTATCATACTTCTAATTTGTAACAAACTGATTATTCTTTATTTCTAATATCTTAAATTTGTTTTATGCTATATTAGTTTCATTTTATGGGTATAATGTCTTTTGTTATCTCCCTGGAGATACTAGTGTTAATGCTTTGATATTTCCTTTGGTTCCTTATATTGTGCCTCTTTTCTCAGAGATTTGTTTTATTCTATTTCTTTATATGGGTCCTTTCTAATTTTGGATGCTCTACTCAAATGGGCGATCATTGGATATCCGTAAGAATAAAGCTCTGCCCTGGAGTCTCTGCGTGCCTGATAAATCTTTACACTAGCATTGGGAATGGAAGGGAGGATTCCCCTGTCTCTCCATATTCTGGCAGCAGAGATGAGCCCTTCTCATGGGTAGTCCCCTCACAAGCATTCCAGTGAGAACTTCCCTGGCTTTGCTCCACAGTTACCATACCTCCCCTGCTGGTTGCCTTCCAGAATTTTGTTTTCTGTTCTTGTGGCTTTGTTTTTTGTTGTTGTTGTTGTTGTTGTTGTTTTCTTTCCTCTGAATTTAGTGGGACTTTAGGAGGGGAAAAAGATCATGCATGTGGTTGACCTGAAGTTCTCCATGTTATCAGTAAATGTTTTGATAACTTCCTGACAGTTCTCCCTGCCTTCATTCTCTCCCTTCAAGTCAGTCTCAACTCTATTATTCCCTATTATTTTTTCTAAAACATATGTCTGCTAAGGCTACAACTTGCCCAACTTTAGATAACTTCTCATAAGAGAAGATTTAGAATTCCTAGCCTGAACTATAGGGACATTTACAAACCGGTCCTCTACTGTTTCATCTCCTCACCACCTTGGAATATTTTTTTTCTCCTAAGCTTATCATGTACTTCTCTGCTCTGTGTCTTTTCTATTTCCTGTGCATAAGTGGTCTATCCATTCTTCCTGTCTGGTACACTCCTGCTTATTCTTCAAGGTCCAAACCAAGTTTTATCACCTCTTTGAGGCCTTTCAAGACTCCACACTTCACTGCAGGTAGAATTTATTAACCCCTCTTATTTCCATAGCACTAGACTATTATCTTTAACATAGCCCTTATACCTCAGAGCAGAGCACTTCATTTACATGCTGCCTCATCAGCCAAGTTGTCACTTTCTTGAGGGTAGGGACTATGCTTTCTTCTCCTTGATAGTCTAAGTACCAAGCTAAGTGCTGGGACCCCGTAGGCATTTGGGAAATGTTTATCAAATGTCGAATTATCATTGTGGTGGTAGTTGGCTCCATTGGCTCCATTGTTATCCTCCTTTTTTAGGCACACAAGCCATGCCCCCACTCTTCTCCTTGGGGTACCATCAGTGCCGCTGGAACTATGAAGATGAACAGGATGTAAAAGAAGTGGATGCAGGATTTGATAAACATGACATTCCTTATGACGTCATATGGCTGGACATAGAGCACACCGAGGGCAAAAGGTACTTCACCTGGGACAAGAAAAGATTTCCAAACCCCAAAAGGATGCAAGCGCTGCTCCAAAACAAAAAACGTAAGGTAAAATAAATCAACATTTCTGATCCTTTTAATTACAAGCACTTTTTAAAACTTGTTTTGGCACATTTGTGGAGATTTATATGATTTTTAAAATGTCCATGAAAGTAGTACCTTCAAATGTAATTGAAACTGTGATAACAGAAAAACATGGTGATAAGTGGTACTGCCACCCATCCCTGCCTTAGCTGCCTAGGTCTCCATAAGGAAGCAGGGGCCTAGCGTTCAGGCTCGTTTGCTGTGGCACCCTGTACTACTGTGATGGATTCCCCTGCCCATGCAAAATTTGGTTCTGATGTCGATATTGATGAAGTCACACTGGTATCAAGATTAATTACTCACATAGTAAGAGCTGGGAAAGGAGACTGGCTCAGCTTTACCGTGATTAGAGAGTTAGGCTGGCGTGGATTCCTGTGTATGTGCCAGGGCTTGTGTGGCTTGAACTTTCTGCTGGCATCAAAGGAGGGGGCCTCGGGGCTTTCTTTGTCAGCATGAACAGATGTAGGAAGAAAGGTAAAGGAGAATGGTGGGGTTGAAAGCTCTTAACAGTCCCCCAAAACGGAGTTGATTTTTTTTTTTAATCCTCACCTGAGGACATTTTTAAATTACTTTTTAGAGAGGAATGGAGAGAGAGAAACAGTGGTGTGAGAGAAGCATTGATTGGTTGCTTCCTGTACATGCATGGACTGGGGATCATAGGTGCTCAGACCAGGGATTGAGCCTGCAACCTAGATATGTGCCCTGACTAGGAATCGAACCCACAACTTTTAGGTTATGGATGATACTACAACCAACTGAGCCATACTGACCAGGACCAGAATTGACTTTCTATTATACCATTTTTCCTGCATGCTTCCCTGATGGATTCCACCTGTCAATCTGGCCAAGGAAAGAACTAAAATAGAAAATAGGGAGGGGAACATATACTGGAAAGTATGTAATGCAAGGGTGGTGGTGGTGGTAATAGCAATGATGAAAAGAGGGAGAGAGAGAAGAAAATGAAGAAAGGAGAGGAGGGGGTGCCCTGTATGTATCATGTAAGTGGATCCCTGCACTCCCTCACCCTGAGATTAAAGTTGTCTTTTCAATCCATTCCTCTAATCCCTAGGCCTTTCACAGGTGACCAGAACCAATCTTGTTAAATCTTAATCTCCCAATGAATAAATAGCTACCATTTATCCAGCACTATTATGATCCAAAGAGTATGATAAAACACATTATTTCCATCCAGTCATCACAAAATTATAAGGTAGATTTTCTTACCCCATTTTTCAGATGAAGAAACTGGTGCTTAGAATGGTTTTGTATTTTGCACAAAGGCACATATGGAATAAGTAGCAAGGTAAGAGTCTGCACCCTGATCTGCCTGACTCCAGCACCTATGTCTTTATAAACAGTTATTTATCAAGGCCTCTGAATTTTCGAGATACTATGCTAAAGATGAAGGGAATGTGGAGATGAGCTCCTTGTGGGGAGGGATCTTACAGTGAGTAGGGGAAATGCAAGTACATAACAACCACAATACAGGACAGTAACATAACGGCGAAAGAAAGCTCAGGATGGTAGGTGGGCCAAGAGAAAGAAGATTGCATCTTGCTGGCCTCAAGCAGGGATAAACCCTGTGCATTTTAGATAAGCCCTGAAGGATGAGTCTACAGTTGAAAGGAGGGGAGAGGGAAGAAGGCAGTACAGAGAGAAGCTGGAATACCCAGGGGTATTTGGAAAGCACTGGCTGGTTTGACAGGCAAACAAAAGCATGGGCAAGGTTTGAGTCATGGGGAACCTGACCTTATTATAGCCTGTTTGTATGCATTTGCAGACATTAAAAGTTTTTGAATGAGGGATTAATATACAGAATGTATGAAGAACTCCTGCAACTCAACAACCAAAGAACAACCCAATTAAAAATTAGGAAAAGGAGTTTATATTTCTTCAAAGATATACAAATCCAACAAGCACATGAAAGTGTGGTTAGCCCTGGCCAGGTGGCTCAGCTGGTCGGAATATCGTCCTGTATACCAAAGGGTTGCGAGTTTGATTCCTGGGCACATACCTAGATTGCTGGTTCAGTCCCTGGGCATGTATGGCAGGCAGCTGATCGATGCTTCTCTCTCACATCAGTGTCTCTCCTTCTTTCTCTTCCCCTCTCTCTCAAAATCATTAAACATATCCTCTGGTGAGGATTAAAAGAAAAGTTCATTATCACTAATCATTAGGGAAATGAAAAGCAAAACCACAATAAGAAACTACTTCATACCATTAAGGTGGATGCTACCAAAAAAAAAACACAAAAAACAGAATATAACAAGTGTTGGTGGGGATGTACAGAAATTGGAACACTTGTGCACCAATAGTGGAAATGTAAAAGGTGCATCCTCTGTGGAAAACAGTATGGCAGCTCATCAAAAAATTAAAAATAAAATTACTGTATGGTCCAGCAGTCCTGCTTATGAGCATAAACACAAAGACTCGAAAGCAGGATCCTGAGCAGAAATTTTTACATCTATGTTTATATCAGCATTATACACAGACAATAGCCAAAAGGTGGAAGCAACCCAAATGTCCATCAACACATGAATGGATAAATAAAATGTGGCATATACATACAAGGAACTATCATTTAGCCTTAAAAAGGAAGAAATTTCTTACACATGCTACAGCATGAATGAACCATGAGGACATTACTCTAAGTGAAATAAGCCAGTCACCAAAAGAGAAATACTATATGATTTCACTAATCTATAAAACCTGGAGGAGTCAAAATCAGAGCCAGATAGAAGAATGGTGGTTGCTAGGGAGTTGGAGGTAGAAGGGAATGGCGGGGTTTTTCTTTAAGGAGCCTAGACCTTCAGTTTTGGAAGATTTTGTTCTGGTGGACATTAATTGTACAAGAATGTGAATGTACTTAACACTACTGAACTATACACTTAAAAATGGTTAATGTGGTGACTTTTATGTAATATATATTTTACCACAATTATAAACATTTAAAAATAAAATTTTTGAGCAATGGAAAATTAAACTTTAGTATGTAGAATAGATTTTAATAGATATGAGGAAGGATAACTAGAAGGTTGTTTTAATAAAATAAAATGGTTTGGGGGCTCTAGACTAGGTGAAAAGGATGGTGTTAAAAAGGCCAGGAGAGCTGTGATCACAGCTTTTCTTGGACCTCCTTTCTCATTGTGAGTTTGGGGTTTGGAGGTTTGGTTTGTTTTTAACATGCCATTCTGTTTTCTTTAATGTTTGCTTTTGTCAGTGTTATGTTAGCCTCAAGATGTCTAGGAAGCAGAGACCTTGCCTACTTTATCCTTTGTGTCCACCACCCAGCACTGCACACAGGTAGAAGGTTAATAAATATTGGTTGGCCAAAGAGTTAATTCGTTTTTTTACATAAGATGTCTCTAGTAGCACTTAGTTGTCTTTAACTTCATTTGAAACAATTTTGTTATTGTATTGTGACAGCTGTCATATTGGCATGCATTTTTTAAAAAATTATCCAAATTGGTGAATATTTGTGTAACCATTTTAATGCTGAATATGAAAGAAAATATGCAACATTTTTGGCATATTACACTTTATTATTTCAAGAAAGGTAAACACACAGCTGAAATGCAAAAAAATCGTTTGTGAAGTGTATGGAGGTGCTGTGACTGATCGAACATGTCAAAAGTGGTTCGAGAATTTTTGTGCTGGAGGTTTGTCTCTAGATGATGCTCCATGGTCTGGTAGACCAGTTGAAGTTGATAGCAATGAAATCGACACACTAACTGAGAACAATCAACATTATACCATGCAGGCACTAGCCAACATACTCAAAATATCCAAATCAATAAAGCTACTGGTGAAAATGAAAAATATATCTTTTGTTTTATAGAAAAAACTAAATGGACTTTTTGGCCAACCCAATACTATTTTAAAAACATTTATTGAGTTAGGCAGCAGTAATTATAAAAGAGCATAGACCTGATTTTGATATCAATTTATATTTCTATAAGCACATGAAATATTTCAGTACTAATAGTAGTGATTTCTGAATAAAACCTGAACCCAAGAACTATGATGAAAACGTACAATGAACATAATGACTCATGAAACTGGTGAGTTCTCCAAACCTTTATGTCCTCCTGACAGCTCGTGGTCATCAGTGACCCACACATCAAGATTGATCCTGATTACTCAGTGTATGCTGAGGCCAAAGAGCAGGGCTTCTTCGTGAAGAATCATGATGGGGGAGACTTTGAAGGGGTATGCTGGCCAGGTAAGATATTACTTTAAATACTTATGTCCCTTGTTCATTCCCAATTAATGAAGGTTTCATGGCCATTGTTCTTATTCCTTGTAGATGTCTCTTGCTACATTTTAAGCACCTTTAAGGAAGAGTTGGTATTGCCTTTTTTTATATCTTTCATAACACCTGATACAGCATAGTCTGTATACATTTATCAGTCAATGAGCGAATGAAACATAAAGAAGCAAACCTTGGTGGCATGATATTTCCCTGAGCAAATAAAAATGAAAAGCCAGGGAGCAAGTAAAGGAGAGGAGGAAAAAGAAAAAGGGCCCTGCAGTCTCTCTCCTTGCCATTCGTCTTTGCCTAATTAGCCCATACTTTGATTTCCCAGACTTTCAAGAGTAAACCTGACTGCCTCTGGCAACTCTGGATTCTTCATTTCAGAAATTATTAGTTTAAAGCCTTGGTAGAGACTCCTCAAGGACAAAAAGGAATCTCTATCATATCTTAGCAGTCTATCACAAATCCATGCACGGTAGAGGAACGCCATGCATTTCTCCCCCGCACCCCCCTCCCTGCCCTTTATCAGTTATAAACATTTCTCTGTTCTCTTTAAAATATAGTGATAGGACACTTGCCATCCTTATTTGGGCTCTCTCAGTGAGGGACAGGCCCCATCTTGCTACTTGTGCATTGATACCCCTGGGCCTCAGGGGTTGAGAGGCCTAGTAGATTTTCCCTGGGGTGCAGCATTGCCTTCATTCGCTTCTCATCAGACCATGCCTGTGTATCAGCTGTCCTTTACGTTTGGTGCCCATTGATTACCTAGCAACCTAGTTTTCACATCTGATATTTCTTCTTAGAATCACCTTACCATGAGGACCACTGTTTCTAACAGGCTGTCTGTTCTGCCTCTACAGGTCTCTCCTCTTACCTGGATTTCACTAATCCCAAGGTCAGAGTGTGGTACTCAGGCCTTTTTGACTTCTCTGTTTATCAGGTTTGTTTTTATTTGAGCACTCTTTCCTAGTTACTTGAAATGATGAGAGAAGGGAAAAAAAGTGATTGAATAGACTTATTCTGCTTTACTGAGTAGCTCCTGATAAATAATGCTTATAGGAAAAGGCAAAGGTGACAATCACATTACAGACTTTGGTCGTGCCGTGAGAGGTGACATATGTATTGTCAAATGCACAAAAACTGTGATTTTGACCTCTATTATAATAGACTCCATGATATATCAAAGTACTTAATAATATTTATCGTATTTTCAAATGACTATATAATTTTTTTGTATAAAGTAGCATTGTATAACTGTTATTTAAAGTGATAAGGATATATGCAAAAATATCTTGCAAAATATAACCTGTCATTAAAAGTAAGCTTTGCTGGTCAAAGTGGAGATGTAGGTTAGCACACTTTGCCTCCTCACTCGACCACAGCAAAAATACAACCAGACTACAAAACAAATATCACCCAGAATTGTCACAAAATCAAGCTATATGGAAGCCTGACAATCAAAGAATGAAAGAAGTCAGTCACATTTATCCAGGTGGGTAGGGAGGGTGGAGACACGGAGATGCATGGAGAGGCATGGAGATGTGGCACAGGCCATCATACACCCATGTGGTAGATAAAAATCAGGAGGGATGCCTCTGGAGCAAGTGATCCCAGCCCCATACCAGACCACCCAGCCCAGGGTTCCAGTGCCAGGAAGAGAAGTCCACATAACTTCTGGCAGTAGAAACCAGTGGGGGTTGGGGTGGCAAAAGAAACTACAGGATTCTCAGGAGTCTCCTCTTAAAGGGCCCACAATGGACTTAGGTCTTACATAGACTCATTCCCCCTGGGCTTCAGAACTGGGGCAGCATCGGGAAGGATACCAGTGACATATGAGGAGAAATTGAAGTGTCTGGCATCAGAACAAATGACGGGACAGCATCCTCCTGGACAAATCTCCAGAGGCCAGGCAGCGGCACTACCCCTGTCTGAGAGCTCCCCGACATGGAGTCAAAGAGTGACTACACCATATCAGAGACTCCATCAACCTGGTTCACAGGTTGTCCCGCCCTGGCTGGCGATTACCTAAAGCTCCACCCTATCCAATTTAGTGGTGCAATTTTCTGCAATAGGCCACACTACTAAGACAGGGAGTCACGGCAGCTCTACCTAATACATAGAAACAAACACAGGGAGGCCCAATATGAGGAGATAAAGAAACATGGTCCAATTGAAAGAACAGAACAAAACTCCAGAAAAAGAACTAAACAAAATGAAGATAAGCAACCTATCATGTTCAGAGTTCAAAACACTGGTTATTAGGATGCTCAAGGAACCCATTGAGTACTTCAACAACATAATTGAGACCCAGGCAGAAATGAAGTTAACACTAAGTGAAATAAAGAAAAATTTACAGGGACTCAACAGTGCAGTGGATGAAGCCAAGAATCAAATCAATGATTTGGAACATAAGGAAGAAAAAGACATTCAATCAGAGCAGCAAGGAAAAAAAAGAATTCAAAAAAAATGAGTATAGGCTAAGGAGACTCTGGGACAACTTCTAATATACCAACATTTGAATCATAGGGGTGCTAGAAGGAGGAGAAAGAGCAAGAAATTGAAAACTTATTTGAAAAAAATAATGAAAGAAACTTCCCTAATTTGGTGAAGGAAATAGACATACGAGTCCAGAAACCACAGAAAATCCCAAGCAAGATGGATGTAAAGAGGACCACACCAAGACACATCATAATTAAAATGCCAAAGTCTAAAGATAAAGAGAGAATCTTAAATGCAACAAGAAAAAAGCAGATACTTACCTGTAAAGGAGTTCGCATAAGACTGTCAGCTGATTTCTCAAAAGAAACTTTGCAGGCTAGAAGGAACTGGCAAGAAGTATTCAAAGTGAAGAAAGGCAAGGACCTACAACCTAGATCACTCTACAAAACAGAGATTACTCTATCCAGCAAAGCTATCATTTAGAATGGAAGGGCAGATAAAGTGCTTCCCAGACAAGGTAAAGCTAAAGGAGTTCATCACCACAAAGCCATTATTATATGAAAGGTTAAAGGGGCTTATTTAAGAAAAAGTAGAAGATCAAAACTATGAACATTAAAATGGCAATAAATTCACAACTATCAAAATTAAAACTAAAAAACAAACTAAGCAAACACAGAGAACAGAAACAGAATTATAGATATGGAGACCATTTGGAGGGTTATCAGGTGGAAGGAGGAAGGAGGAGAATGAGGGGAAAGGTTCAGGGATTAAGAAGTACAAATCAATAGGTATAGGACAGACAGGGCAATGTTAAGAATAGTATAGGAGATGGAGAAGCCAGAGAACTTATATGCATGGCCCATTCACATGCACTAAGAGGGGAGAGGGATTGCCAGAGGGAATTGGGGTACCAGGTGGAAGGGGGCAAAGGGGGAAAAATTGGGACAACTGTAGTAGCATAATAAATACAATAAGTTAAAAAATAAAAGTAAGTTATCATAATAAATCAATTCTTAAAATCTTATAAGCACCACAGAGAAAACTGGAAAGGCCACATCTAGAGACCTGTTTTCAAACAATTGCGATGATGATGATGGCGATGATGATATATGTGAAACATATATGCCTAATATAAATTGAGTATTTGCAATGTGCCAAGCACTGTGCTAAACACTTTCTGTTCATACACCATTTTATCTTCACAATAACCCTCTGAAGTTGGAACTATAATTAACTCCACTCCCACAGATGAGGAAATTGAGGCATGAACAAACTAAAAACCTGCTAAGTTCACCCATCTAGTAAGTTGTGGACCCAAGATTTTAACCCAGTTCTGTTTTCCCCCCAAGCCCAGCTCTTAACCACTCAACACTAGTTTCTAAGCATCACGTACTAGGACACAGAAAAGAACTCACAGCAGGGAAGAACACCACTTGTGCCAAATGCTCATTCATTTTCCTACTGTCTATGGCTTTCACACTACTATAGCAGAGTTGAGTTGCTAAAAAAGAGGACCTGTGGCTTTCAAAGTTGAAAATCTGGCTGTTTCCAGAAAAAGATTGGCAACCTTGCCCTAGAGGGTGCTGAAGAACAGTCAAGGTAGTTAAATGTTTGAAAACCATATAGCTTTGTTCATAGAGGTACACATGTTTAGAAATAGTTGAAGGTAAAGAGTCAAAAGAAAATACATAAACCTCCTCCAGGCAGTTGAAAGACTAACATGTGGGTGAGGTAACATGTATTCTGCGGTGCCCTGGAAGGCAAGCAAGGCCCTATGAGAGGACATTACCATTACTTTTCAGAAAATAACGGAATGAGCTGCCTGTGGGACCCCCTGTCATTGTAGCTATTAAATCAAATGCTGGAAGACCAGGAATTCTATAAAGGGGTTGTAAGACTATGTTAGCTAGATGACTCAATTGCCCCTTCTCACTCTTAAGTTGAACAATTCTGTGTAGAACACAAACTATAAATCACGCTAACAAACAGCCATCTTAACTGTCAAGTTTTTCAAGTATTAGAGGGAAGGCAGAATTTTATCATGTACAACTACAACTACCCTTCACTTCGTTAAGTGTTGTAGCAGATGATGGATGATGTCAAGCCTACCTGTGAACATTCACAACCTTTCCTGTGGGGGTCCTCCAGGTAGATCTCGGAGTGGACTTGCTGGGCAGTATGTATTTCACAGCATTCTTTCGTTCATCAACAAATACTTACTGAGAACCTTCTGTGGTTCAGATACTGTTCTGAGTCTTTGGGAGCTACCAGTGAATTCCCTGCCCAGTGGAGCTTTTTATTCTAGCAGTGGAGCAGAGCACAGACCATAAACACAATAAATAATAAATTAGTGGAATAGGAAAGAGGATTAGGGGAAGCTATCATATTACCATCATCGCTGTAGAAAGCATTATCTTGACCAATATTTAATTCCTAGGGATCTACTGACATCCTGTACATATGGAATGACATGAATGAGCCCTCTGTCTTTCGAGGGCCAGAGAAAACCATGCCGAAGAATGCCATTCATCATGGCAACTGGGAGCACAGAGAACTTCATAACATCTATGGTTTTTATCAGGTAAGATATCCAAGAAAAAGCTGACTGTGCCCTGCCTTTTGGGCTGAAGGTTATTTCCTTTGTAACAGCTATATTGTATACTGTTCATTTCTCTGTGTGTCTTTTCTGACAACTGCAATGAGTGTTATCAGGTTGTAGCCAATATAAGACTTGCTGTATCTCTCCCTTTGCATCTTTTCCTTCTGTAACGAACTTGATGAATTTACAGATATTGTGAGATTAATGATAACATAGAAACATCTTCCTTGACAGGAGCCATTAGTAAATGACATTGGGTACTACCTCAAAACTTTTATTGAAGTAAGCAGCTCGTAAATACATAAAGGCAATGGAAACAAGTATTTTAAAATTTCACACATATCTAAATATATCAAGTCTTACAGTTATGCCAGATGAGTAAAATTTAGAACACACACAATTTCAGTAAGTATACATTTTAAATATAGCAAGTACTTAAGTACTTAGCCTTCTCAATAGAAAGTGGTAGAATTGTCTTCCATTGACCAATCACATCTAAAAGACTTGAAAGTCACTAGCCCTAATTTATACCTGTGGTTCTTTGTTATTTTCAGAATGTAACTGTGTTTTTAATGGCCCTCCCATCAACTGGTGTTTCCCAGTGGGAGCTGCTGGTTATAGCATGGTTTATAGATATAGCATGACTTTCAGGTAGAATGTGTTTATGCTTCTCTAACAGCCTCTTGCAATCATTGCAAACTATTTAAAATTTCCTTATGTAGGCCAGGACCAGTCACTTAACCTCTCTGAATTTCAGTTTTTTTTTCTTTAATGAAGACTATCTCAGACGTTATTGTGTAGATTATAAGGGGAAATTTATAAAATGCCTAACAGTACTAAACACCAAATAAATGCCAGGTTATTGCTTACTATTATTTCATTGCTAGTTTAATCAAATAAATGTTTCATTCTTTTAATAAGGGAATTTAGAGTAGTTTAATTACATCATAAAAATAGTTTGATGGATTTTAATATTTTTTACTTCACATTCCCACCTACTATTTACTTTTTACATTTTAAGTAGTTTATTGGGGATGTCCACACAATGCCCTAATCCAATCATCTGTTTGAAATTTTTCTCCTTTGATTTTATAGCAAAAGGCTACTGCAGAAGGACTGATACAACGATCTAAGGGAAAGGAGAGACCCTTTGTTCTTACACGTTCTTTCTTTGCTGGATCACAAAAGTATGGTAAGGAATGGCTCATATAATCAGACTTCGAAACACTAGCCTTTTGGACCATTTATCGTATACAGAGCTACTAATGCCTTCCTTTTCATTAGCCTTTGGGCAGGCCTTTGATGTGCCCTGAAGTACATATTTTGTCCTATGAGTAGAATAAACCAATTTTAATATAGTTTAGTTACAGATTTCCCACTGAAGAAATGACCACTTTATTGTTAGATGAATGACTTCAGAGCATCTCAGTGTGCTGGGATGGTCATCTCTGATCCTATCTCTTTGACTTATTAAAACCAGAGAAAATAGGCCTGGCTGGCATGGCTTGGTTGGTTGGAGTATTATCCTGTCAATCAAAAGGCTGTGGGTTCAATGCCCAGTCAGGGCATATGGTTGGGTTGCCAGATTGGTCCCCCGTCGGGGAACCAACGAGAGGCAGTCAATCGATGTTTCGCTCTTTCTCTCTCTCCCTTCCTCTCTTCTCTTTTCTCTCTAGAATCAATAAGCATGTCCTTGGGTGAGGATTAAAAAAAAAAAACAACAACAACGGGGAAAATATACTTCTAACACGTTCCTTCAGCCACCTGTTCCATTTAGCAATATGGCTTAAAATAGACCTGGCTATTGCCTGTGCTTAGGGCCATCTATAACTGGATCCAGTTTAGCTAATGCAGATCTAGGTCAGCTTAACCACCCTGTGGTCGGAAGGCTATTTTAAGTCGCCCGGCCTTGCATAAATCACTGGGACCGTAGGTTCTAGTTTGAAGAGTCCAGCCTTTATTAGGCCTCCTACTCTACCCCCACAAACGAGCCTCTGTGGTACTCAAGAAAAGGCCCAAATATTGTCATCTCAAGCAAAGATTCATATACAGGAATGCTCACCACAGTATTAGTTCTTGAAACAAAAAACAAAAAAAGGAAAAAGAAAGAAAATCCAAATATATAAGGGAATAGTTATAAAATTATGGTTATATTAATATGTTAGGCTGTCATAAAGCTATTTAAAATAGCCTAATTGCATGGGAAAATGTTTGACATCATGATAAATGGAAAAAGAAGAATGCCTAAATACTTGTATGTGTATATATAATATATAACATAGATTACTACATATATTAATCTAAATAAGTATAGTACCATGGTGATCATAAGTGATTTTAATTCTCTTCTTTTTCCTATCTCTATTTTCCAAATTCTCTACAAGCATCACTTTTAATCACTAAAAAAATAGAATTTTTAAAGAAAGCATTTATAAGCAGTAGTTAAGATAAAAAATATGCATACTAAGTAATCTGCGTTGGCACACTGCCTAGCCTTCAGTACTTTTTGTGAAGCTGTCAACTTCGCCCTGAAGAGTAGAGAATGAGTCTCCACAGAGAACACTACTGTGTTGTCATACGCTGTAACCAACAACCAGAGAGAGCTTCTGACTAAACAACCATATGAGACATGAAAACATTTGCATGTTTACGTGAGCTTTCTTGATGAGAATGCCATCATGTGGATTTCAAAATCTTTATGTAGATATATACGTTTTTTATTTTTTTATTTTTTTAATATTTAAACTTCTATTTTATTCTCTTTTTTTGATATGTATATATTTTATATGAAGTGAAGGAGAAGTTATTAGGATATTGTTTAAAAAGAAGAGTCCCCTGAATTTTTTTTTTTTCTTTTTTGCTGGCCATAGAACAACCTAAAATTTCTATGGAAGACTAAAACAAAAATAGCTACTAAAACTATTTTGGTAGAACATAGACAAAAATGCTTCAGGAGTAATCTAGATATAGTAAAATAAGATTGTTTTCCTTTATGGATATCTTTAGTAGTATATAATCTGCCTTCACAAACTCTTATCAACTATACAGTGATTTAAAAGCACTGTCTTTAGAGTCACACTGCCTGGGCTCAAATCCTGCCTCTCCCACCTAGTAACTCTGTAACTCTGCATGGATTATGATGCCCACTGTTTGCTATATTTTCCTCATTTGTGAAATGCAGTTAATAATAGTGTTTACCCAGCAGGGTTGTGTGGTGATTAAGTGGGATAATATAGGCAAAGTAGCTCAGTAAGGGCTTAATAAATGTTAACTGTTGTTACTGCTGTTGTTATTGTCTCCCCTATATAGTCTGTACCACTCTTCTCAAAGTATAGAGGGGTTTTTTGTGTGTGTGGGGGTGGGGGAAGGCCCTCACAGAATAGGCATATAGTTCAATGGAACAAAACAAAGAATCCAGGTAGAGTTCAACATATATGATCAGCTAATTTGCAACATAGTCACCAAGGCAATTCAATGGAGAAAACAGTTTTTATTCAATAAATGGTGCTGGAACAACTGGATAACGTTTACCGTACACCATACACAAAAAAGTAACTGGAAATGGAATATAGACCTAATTATAAAGCTGAAACAAACATAAATTTCTAAAAGGAAACAAAAGAGCAAATCTTTGTGACTGAGATAGGCAAAGATTACTTGGATGGAATACAAAAAAGCATGAACCATAAAAGAAAAACATGGTAAATTTAAACTCATCAAAATTAGAAACTGCCACCCTTACAAAGATATTGTTAAGAAAATGAAGTTAAGCCACAGACTGAAAGAAAATATTTGCAATATACATCTCTATCTGTGAACAGACTTATGCCCAGAATATATAAAGAACTTGTAACCTGTAAATGCCCTGGCTGGTGTGGCTCAGTGGATTGAGTGCTGGCCTGTGAACCAAAGGGTTGCCAGTTGGATTCCCAGTCAGAGCACATGTCTGGGTTGCAGGCCAGGTCCCCAGTAAGGGGTGCAAGAGAGGCAACCACACATTGATATTTCTCTCCCTCTCTTTCTCCCTCCCTCCCCACTCTTTAAAAATAAATAAATAAAATCTTTTTAAAAAAAAACTTTTACAATGAAATAAAATGACAATCTACTTTTTAAAATGAGCAAAAGATTTGGATACTTTACAAAAGAAGACATAAATAATCAAGATACACATGAAAAGATGCTCAATTTCATTAGTCAATAGAGAAATATAAATTAAAGCCACAGAGAGACACCCATTAGAACGATTAGAATGAATAAGACTAACACTACCAAGTGTTGATAAAGGGTGTAGAGCAACTGAAACTCTCATCTATTGCAAATGTAAAATCATACTACCACTTTCCTAAACAATTTGGAATTTTCTTAAATTGTTCAACACACGCTGAGCATAGACTAGATCCACCAGCTTCCCTCCCAGGTGTTTACCCAAGAGAAATAAAAATATATTTCACACAAATATTTGCATATAAATGTTTATAGTGGCTTCACTCATTATAGCCCAAATTTGGAATGAATCCAAATGTTATCTGTAGGTGAATGGATAAAGTTTACTTGCAATATATCCTTATAATGGAATACTACTCAGCAAACTAAAAAGAGTGAACTACAATATTATGCTGAGTGAAAAAGCTGGAACACAAAAGACTATATACTGGGTTGGCCAAAAAGTCCATTTGGTTTTTTCTCTAAAATAAAAGATACATTTTTCATTTTCACCAAAACTATTGATTTGGATATTTTGAGTATTTGGCTATCTCCTGCATGGTATAATGTTGATGGTTCTCAATTAATGTGTCAATTTGATCGCTATCAACTTCAAGTGGTCTACCAGACTGTGGAACATTGCCCAGCAAGAAATCTCCAGCACAAAACTTCTCAAACCACTTTTAATACATCCAATCAATCACAGCACCTTCTCCATACACTGCACAAATCTTTTTTCATGGTTTTACCTTTCTTGAAATAATAAAGCATAATATGCCAAAAATGTTGCATATTTTCTTCCATCTTCAGTGTTAAAATTCACCAATTTAAAAAATTTTTATTGTATTTTTTTTACATTACCTTTTAGCCCCCTTATACTTCCTTCCCCTAGCAATCACCGTACAGTTGTTCATGTCCATGAGTCCTTTTTCCTTTTTGCTCAATCCCTCCAATTCACCAATTTTGATGTTTTTTTTAATGCACACTGATATGACAGCTGTCACAATACAATCTAACAAAATTGTTTTGAATAAAGTTAAAGACAACTAAGCGCTACTCGAGCCATCTTACGGAACAAAACCAAAGAACTTTTTGGCCAACCCAATATTATGTTTCCATTTATATGAAATTCTAGAAAAGAGTAATTTATAGTCATAGAAATCACATCAATAGTTGGGTAAAGTAGGGGGTTATTGACTGCAAAGAAGTGAACTTTTGCTGTTATGGAAATGTTCTAGACCCTGCTGGAAATAGATGATGTAAACATGGCGTACACATTTTTAAAACTCATCAAATTCTTCACTTAAAACAGGTATATTTTTGTATGTAAAATTATACTTTAGTAAAGCTGATTTTTAAAAAATGTTCCTTAGAAAATCAGAGCTCAGTTAAACTTCAAAAAATACATGTGATTTCAGAATATTTTCACAAATTATTTTGTTGATTTTAATAACTTTTTCACATTAGAAAATTAATATATTTTCATTGTGGAAAGCTAGAACTTATATATTTTAAGGTAAGGAAGAAATATTTTCCTTTATATTAATTTGTCTTTTACAAATAAGGAATCTAAATATGAAATCAAGGGCACGGGCTGATTTTTGATTTTTTTTTAAATACCTTGTTACTGGTGTCCAAAGGTACTGTTTGGACAGGCGACAACGAAGCAGACTGGAGTTACCTGAAAATTTCCATCCCTATGTTACTCACTCTCAGCGTTACTGGGATCTCTTTCTGTGGAGGTAAGGTGATATCCTCAGGCTTGAAGTGAGAGGAAATGACAAGTAAGAGTGCTTTCGTAAAAGCCGGTCACAAATTTCTTTTCATTGGCTGTTTTGGGCAGGGATAAATGTGGAAAAAAGAAAATGAGGGAAGTGAAGGGGAGCAGATGACAGCGGAGAGAAGGGTAGCTTCAGAGCTGCGTGTCTTATCTGAGTGGAGGACATAGAGTCAGAAAGGAGCCAGAGTGCTGCTTTCCCTCGTTCTCTCCTTTCTCCCTCCTTAGCTGCCCTTGACACTCGTGATAACTGCATTTCTCTTCCTGAAGCATGCCTTTTCTTCTTGAAAGAAAAATGGAAAGAACTACAAAGAATTTTGCAAATCAGAAATCCAGCTTACAGATATCCTTTTTACTCGGCAAGTTTAAAATTCTGTGA
Organism: Mormoops blainvillei; assembly: GCA_004026545.1. Classification (NCBI taxonomy): domain Eukaryota; kingdom Metazoa; phylum Chordata; class Mammalia; order Chiroptera; family Mormoopidae; genus Mormoops; species Mormoops blainvillei. The sequence continues at coordinate 31,961 of PVJD01005152.1, read as the reverse complement.
CATATTTTTAATGTTAAAAAAAAAAAGAAAGAAAGATATGTCCCTGGCTGGTGTGGCTCAGTGGACTGAGTGCCGGCCTGCGAACCAAAGGGTCGCCAGTTCTATTCCCAGTCAGGGTACGTACCTGGGTTGCAGGCCAGGCCCACAGTAGGGGGTATGCGAGAGGCAACCACACATTGATGTGTCTCTCCCTCTCTACTTCCCTTCCCCTCTCTCTAAAAATCAATACATAAAATGTTAAAAAAAAAATGCTCTTGCGAAAGATAAGTTTAGATAAAGTAAGATTCTCTAATGGGCCGCCTCCCCCAATTCTGATGATTCTCTGTGGATGGGAGAGCTCAATATAAAGGTGCTCAGCATGGCTACAGTTCCAGCTGCTCCTCGTTTTCTGTAGGAGAGAAGTGACTTAATATCACTTTTTGATAGGTGTTTTTTTATGGCATTTGTCTACATACAAGGAATATGTATCCTGCTTTAGTATCCTACTAAACATGAAATTCTACTTAAACCTCTAATTCTCATTATCTGTTTCTATTTAGTTATTTCTATAATTTTTATCTTTAACTGTTGCTTTCAAAAGAAATCAATTGCCAACCCTCTACCCATACCCCACCCCTAAATACAGACTTATTGAATCAGACAGACATTTTGCAATTTCTGGGTTACGTGGGTTCAGGAACATACCTGAATATTGATCTTGCAACAAAGTCTCTGACCTTTTGACAAGAATAGAATACAAAGAGAGCATATTGTTACATCTCCAAACAGGCTATTTTTTACTGTGTCCTAACTTGAGACTGCAGTTTATCCTGTCATTTTGAGTGCACACACAGTACCTTTATCCTGTCGGTTTCCAAAGCCTTATTTTAAATACTTGTGTGCATCATTTGTAAAAGGCTCGTTGTCTCACAAGCCTTTCTTTGAATTACAAATCAGCTGATGTAGGTGGCTTCATTGGGAATCCAGAGGCAGAGCTGCTAGTGCGCTGGTACCAGGCTGGAGCCTACCAGCCCTTCTTTCGCGGCCACGCCGCCATCAACACCAAGCGACGAGAACCCTGGCTCTTTGGGGAGCAACATACCCGGCTCATCAGAGAAGCCATCAGAGAGCGTTATGCCCTCCTGCCCTATTGGTATTCTCTGTTCTACCGTGCCCATGTGACTTCCGAGCCCATCATGAGGTAAATAGGCTTCACCAGTCAGAGTCCCCAGCACCCAATCTAACCAACCGCTGAGGAATGGGGTAATTACACAGTGATTTCAAGAGAAAAGGTGAAGGAAAGCCATATATTTAGTCAAGTGTCTCTCAGCTTATTGAGCACCAGCTGTGAGCAGGGGGCTGGCAGGTGAGACAGCAGAAGATAGGTAGATCTTCTGCCACTTTGTGATACAAGTGTCGATATTTGATATGAGACAGAAATAGAGATTTTTCAAAGAAAAATGAAGTGACTTTATAACTGAATTCTTTCAGTATTTAACCCACAAGCATCCTCTCATGAAGAACAATTCATTCTGCCAGTTGTAAGCTCTATCTTACCGCTAGGGCTAAACGGTTCCAAGTTTGATGTGTTTGAGGTAAACATTTTTCCCAGTGTATAAATTCTATTCTGATTCTATTTTGAAGGCAGATGTGAGAAAACCAACTTTCTAGGTTAGAGGAGGAATCACACAGAGACACACATAGTACACCAAGACTTCTGGATCAGCAGTTCCTAAACCTGACTCAGTTCAGAATCACCTGCGAGCTTTTTAAAAATACAGATTCCAAGGCTATGCCTGTAGATCTAGTAGGAATCTCCCTCAGTAGGTCCCAGGGTTCCATATTTGTTAGAAGTTTCCCTGCTGATTCTAGACATCAACCAGCTTTGGAGATCACTGCTTTGTTACCAGTTTCAGTAGGAAAGGGAATACATTATTACAAAGGCTAGTGAATAAACTAAAAAGAAGTCTCTGATTAAAAAATATCTTTTCCTCACTTGAAATTGCGAAGGCTAAAATTCTCCTAAACACAACCCGAATTATTAATTTTGTTTTGACTTTGACACCACGTGTATATAAAATTCATCCATTTATGAATTCACTCTTTAATTCAACAAATATTATAGAATGCCTACTGAGTACCAGGCACTGTGCCACACTGTGGGGATCCAAGCTACCATGGTTGATATGTTTCTGCCAGGATCAAATGAAATTGAAAAATATTATTAGAACCATTGAGCTAATATTCAGAAACATAGATATTGAAAGTTTTCTTTATAAGCCCAATGCCTTCTAAATCATTGTATATATCAATAACAATAAAACAACAACCACACAACAGTTTCTCAAACCTCCAAAAGTGTTGCTAGCTGAAAACAAGAAAAAACAGCTCATTTAAATAAGTAATCACTAAGGATGCATGAAAGGCATGAAAAAGTGGCACATGTTTTATATCATTATAAAATGGCTTTACAAACATTTAATTTGTTTTCACACCAAAACGAGTTAGGCATTTGGACTTGCACAAAGCTGATTCTGCCTGTGAGAGTAATATTTATTTATTGTTCAACAATCAGAAGGAAAAAGTGTAGGTACCAGAATTCTCAGTTTTTCATTGAAACATTTAATTGATAGTGTTTCACATAAGAAAAAGAAGTAATCATAGCATTTGCTCATAAAAGTCTTGAATCATATGAAAAGAATCTTGGCTCTTTGGCTTTTCCCAATTTCCTTTGAATAGTTACAAAACTGAAAGTATAAGTGATTGAATTGTAACAAAACATGTAATGATATTGAAGTAAGATTTTTTCCCCTCTCCCCAGGCCTCTGTGGGCGGAGTTCCCTAATGAGTTAGAGACTTTTGGTGTGGAAGATGAATACATGCTGGGTGAGCATTTCTTGATCAATTATAATTATGATAAATACTATAATTATGTTCTTGTCATTGTATTTTCTAGTGTAAGAGCACTAAAATCAATCCCTAATTTTTCAAGAAAGCCAAAAAATAAAAAAGTTTATCACCAAAATTTTTAGTGCATTAGTGGTATCATAGCTATTCTGTATATAGCACCTCTCATAACACCACCTTTAAATAAATCCATTCCATTTGCTGATGCAATTGGGATTCTTGTTCTGGGTCCAGTCCTAAGCCTTGTGATACCATTAAAGGGAAGGGAAGTCGAAAAAAGTAGGCTCGATGGTTGTAGTAAAAACCCAAAAGAACTTATTTCATATGCAAAATAGAATTGGGGGTGGCCATTTTTTAAAGTAGGGTTAATCACCAAATCCAGAACTTGGAAGTCTATCATCTTGGTAATAGGGCTCAAAAAGCCAGGCTCTGGGAAAGCTGTTGCTGCTATTGATGCGTAACATACTGCTATTGGTCTTTTTATATAAATAAATAAATGTGTGTGTGTGTGTGTGTAGGTATATAATTTGAATTTTTGGAAACTTTAGCTGTGCTGTCAACTTTGGAAAACTATCCCAGTTGTACTGTGTTGGGTTGGCATTGTACAGAAATTAATAGCTATATTGGTCTAGAAACATTCAACATAATTTTTTCCATTTTTACAGGGGTAACACACTGTATTAAATATGTAAAGTCTTAATCTGCATGGGTTTGATTACAAAAACTAATAAAGTATTCTCTAAATAATGGCAAAAAAAAAGCCAGGCTCAACAGAGAGTTGCCCCAAAGGTGGAATTCTGGAGGGTAGGAACCCCAAAATGTAAAATACCTAGCTCTGTAGGTCTCCACTCAGCCTTAGGTCTCAGTTGAAATAGCTACTTCCTTGGAGAAAATTTTCCTGACGAAAATTGCTTCCTAACATCTAATTTCACCTTCTTAAGTTCCAGGCAGTCCCTCCTATTGCATAACTTTCATTTTATTTCGTACTTCGCCTTTTTTGATATTTGCCTGAATTCTAATTAATTTGTAATCACTTGCCTAATGCCTGCCTTCACTGACTGCAGACTCCTTGAGGACAGGGACCACGTGTGCCTTATTCGCCACTGGATCCCCAGAGCTTAGCACAGTGCCTGGTCCTCAGTAGGCATTCTATAATATTTGTTGAATTAAAGAGTGAATTCGTAAATGGATGAATTTTATATACATGCGGTGTCAAAGTCAAAACAGTTAATAATTCAGGTTGTGTTTAGGAGAATTTTCACCTTCGCAATGATAATTGCCCAGGAAGATCTGAGTACCCGTGCTGATTGCACTTCTGGGTAACAGTTGTAGCAGCAACGTCACCTATAGTGAACAATGAAGCACCTAGAGAAGTGTGATGGCGCTTTCAGACTACTGACACACTAGCAGTTATGCACAAAAAGAGGCCGGGGGGTCTCCCTATAACCTCAATATACTATAAGTGGATTAATGATAGGTGATAATACAGTCACCTCTGTGAGCACCTGTCCTCTTTCTAGCAATGCCTCTCTCTGCTGAATCATTGGTTCAGTTCACCAAGGTCTCTACCTTTAACGAGTTCACAGGCTAGTGAACTTCTAGGCTGTGGTCCCTAAAACCACAAAAGCACTCAATTCAAAGGAAAGGATGTTTTCAGACCTCTTATAATAATATTCAATTTTATTTCTTCTCCATTTTTCAGGAAGTGCTTTATTGGTTCATCCAGTCACGGAGCCAAAAGCTACCATGGTTGATATGTTTCTGCCAGGATCAAATGAGGTAAGAGTGAGTGACAGGCACATATTTTATATGTCTCATATCCCATCCCTCATTCTGATGAATTAGCCCCTGTTAGGAGAAAGATTTCTTCATCATGCAGTTGGGAAGACAGTTCAAATGACTGTAGCAACTCCAGATTCTTATAAGTTATAACCACTATCCTCAGAGGTCAAGAAACTTAGTGGAAAAGCAGGGAGAAAGATGAGTAGGTGATGACAGCAAGGAGAATCAGAATGGTTCTTTATCTTCACACTTCAACTTGTGTAAAGTGACTCCGTATAAACACATTGAGGTTTTAGGTAGGAAGAATCTTCTGCCCACTCTGAGGTATCAGGCTCTGGGGAAACAAGTATAAAAAGACTTTGCTCTTTGGTTCTGGCTCTATCTGAATCCTGAGTGTTTTGCACCAAAAGCTGGTCTCCATTCACCAGAGTAAATAAAAAGTAACAACAGTGACTTCCCTCTCTGCCCCTCCAGCCTTCTTCTGCTCTCGTATTGGTTATTGTCATCGATCATTGTCACTGTATAAAATATTATCCTGGACCTATTGGAGCCCAGGGCACTGAACCCAGGCAGGCCCTGGGGGAAAGGGGGGTATAAGTCAAAGGGCTGCAGTGCAGGCAGCCAGCCAGCCAGCCATGGGCGATAAGAGCAGCAGCCTCCAGAGACAGACCAAGCATGTACCCGAGGGGGCCAGGAGGAGACTCAGTGCAGAAACTTGGGGCATCGGACCAGGGAAGCAGTGTATGGAGTGGAAAGCAGGAAGGAGGCAGATCCTGGAGAGAGGCCTTGAACACTAGAGCATTGTCACAGGCTTCAGCAGACAGCGGAAGGGCTAGGAAGGGTACCCAACCGATGTTGGGGGTGGGGGAAAGACCACAAACTTAGTGGCTTAAAAAGACAAAAACTTACTGTCTCATAGTACTGGAGGCTTAAGTCCAAAATGAAGGTGTCGGTAGGGCTGGTTCCTTCTGGAGGCTCTGAGGAACACCTATTCCATGGCTCTCTCAGCGTGTGGTGGCTTCTCTGGCTTGGTGCGCCTTGGCTCGTAGCTGCCTTACTTCAGTCTATGCCTCCATCTTCACAGTGCCTTCTCTGCTCTGTGCCTGTGCCTCCTCTTCTCTCTCTTAAGGACACTTGTGATGACATTTAGGGCGCACCTGGGTAATCCCAGATAATCACTTTATCTCAAGATCCTTACATTAGTCAGTCAAATCTGTTACTGCAGAGGGTAATATTCACTCCTTCCAGGGATTAGGAAGTAATCAGGCTTTTCCCCAGAATGTTCATGAATTACAGTCTTTGTCTTTGGTTTCTCCAGTAATTTGCTGTTCTGAAGCTGAGGGCTCTTTACAAAGGTTCCCTCGCCAAGTAGAAACTTACAGAAAAAAAGGTTAAATACAAAAGCTAAATAAATTTTCCTGCCAAGCATTTCTGCTGAGAGTTGCTCGAGTTGATTCTAACAAAGCATAAGCTCCCGTGAGAGGACCTAGCTCCCTTTTTGACTTAGCCACAGATTCTTATTAATGGCCTGTCATCACTGCAAGCACGTTGCTGCGACTCTGTAACCTATTCTCTCAACACTACTTCCCAGGGCATTCCGTAATTGTTTCCCTTGCTTACAGCTTCCCAAAGCCTGGGCAGAAGAGCCAAGCCGTTCCTTGCCAGACCCTTGCCTCACTCGTTAGCCAGTACCACCCCGCATTGTGCAAGGGGGATGCCTGAGGCCCTTCACTGTCATTTTTCCCCATATTTCTGTATGGTCCATTCCCCCTCCTTCAAGTGTTTTCTTGAATATCTCTGTCTCACTGAGGCCCTCTCTGACCACCTCTTTAAGATTATAAACCACCCCCACTGCCCCTGTCCAGCCCTCCTTCATCCTTTATTTTTCTTCACAGAACAGTGCCACCTTCTAACGTTCTGTATATTTACCTAGGCATTTTGTTTATTATTTGTCACTCCCATTAGAATGTTAGCTTTTTGGAGGCTGATTCTTATCTGTTATATTTACTGCTGCATCCCCAGCATCTAGATGGGTACTTGGCACATAGTAGGCCTTCAGTAAATACTTGCTGGGTGAGGAATTGGTGGCTGAGCTCTAGGTCTGGTCTCCATGGTGTTTTGTACCAGTTATACCCTTTCTAGGTTGGAAATCTATGTATATGGCACCAGAGCACATATCCTCTACCTCTCATTCTAATGAGTTCTAGAAATAGTAAATAGGTAAGCCCAAAATCTTGTTTGAATCAGTTTGCTTTTTTTAACCTTTTATTCGCACCAGCTTTTTATCTAAAGCTATTGAAATTTGCCAAATAAATAAATTACAGGAAAAGAAACTTAAGACAATATCCCTCATAAGTGCAGACATAGAAATACTTGATAAAGCATTAGCAAATTGAATCCAGTCAAGGATAATACACCATGATGAGGTGGGGCTGATCCTGTTGAATTAAGAGTTCACCGTAGCTAACCATAGTCAAGTGACAGCTCTCTCACATTCACAGCAGAACAGTGACAGAGGCAACAGCCCAGCTGTATAAAGGATGTGGTGATCCCTGAGGTGAACTTGCAAAACAGACTCAGTGGCTGTCAGAAATTATACTGCAGTAGAAAAGAGAAAAATGGGTTTTGTTTTTGCGCTGCTTCTGATGGTATCTTAAGGATTTATCCCATCAAATTATTTTGTAGGACCTTTTTGGTACTTCAGCAACTAAACCCCCATAACCGGAACCCCCGATAAGAGTTTGACATGTACCTGAACTATACTCTGTAAAAAATGATCCTATAGCAGTAATTCAAGTTTCCATTTGTTTATCTCCAAGATCTGTTTCCTTCTCTGAAACTTTGCTTTTCTCCCGCTTTATCTGTAGTTTATTTGCTTGCAATGTGCTTTCCTTCTTTGATGTTTCCTTCTCTCTCTTTCATCATCTTTTTTACTAATAGACTTATTAAGTTCTTATAAGACAACTGGACCATAAAATCCATTAGGTCAGGAACTGCGTCTTTCTGTTCACTCATATGTACTTAACAGTACTAGGCACAGGGTAAGTTATTTAACAGATAACTTTTGGATGGATGGATAGACAGATGGATGGATAGATGGATGGACAAATGAGCAGCCTTTTAGTCAAATTAATCTGTCACAGAGTAAGCTAGTCCTTTGGGATCTTCATAAAAGTTATGTGTCCTTCCTAACTTCTCAAGATTTTTTAAAACTTATACTTATTTTAGCTTTCTGGTTATTTGAAGTCAAGACAAATGGGTGTTTTACTGAATAATGAAATTGTGAGCAGAGTTTCTCATATGCTCTTTTTCACTGGGGTCTGTTCCTTTCCAGATCTGGTATGACTCTAAGACATTTGCCTCTTGGGAAGGAGCGTGTACTGTGAAGATCCCAGTAGGCTTGGACACCGTAAGTTATTTTCAGAGTGTTATTTTACCTCCTAGGCTGTATTAGTCTGCTCAGACTGCCATAACAAGATGCCATAGCCTGGTTGGCTTAAACCGCAGAAATTTGTTTTCTTATAGTTCTAGAGGTTAGATGTACTAGATTAAGGCCCTAGCCAATTAGGTTCCTGGTGAGAGCTCTTCTCCTGGCATGTAGACAGCTGCCGTCTTGCTGAGTCCTTACACGGCAGAGGCAGAGAGTGAGGTATAGAGTCAAAACCCCACTCTTATGACCTTACTTAACCTTAATTACTTATGTAAAGGCCCTATCTCCAAATATAATCACATTGGAGGTTGGGGCTTCAACATATGAATTTGGGGCAACACATTCAGTTCATAACAAGTGCCTGCAGGGAAAGAACCAAGGAGTTCTGCAAAATACATATGTATGGAGACAGAAAGTAGATTAGTGGTTGGTTAGGACTGGTCAAGGGCGAGGGTTTGGGGAGCAATCGGGTGTGACTGCTAATTAGCACAGCGATTCTTTCTGATGAGAATGTTTTAAACTTGATTGTGGTGATGGTTGCATGATTCTGAATATACCAAAATTTATTTCTTTTTAAAGGTTTTATTTATTTATTTTTAGAGAGAGGGGAAAGGAAGGAGAAACAGAGGGTGAGAAACATCAATGTGTGGTTGCCTCTCGTGCGCCTACTGGGAACCTGGCCCACAACTCAGGCATGTGCCCTGACTGGGGAATCGAACAGGCGACCCTTTGGTTCGCAGGCTGGTGCTCAACCCACTGAGCCACACCAGCCAGGACTGAATATACCAAAAATTATTTAACTGTATACTTTAAATGGGGGACTTGTATGGCATGTGAATTATATCAATAAAGCTATTAAAATATGAGAGAAAAGAGTATAAAAATAACATAAACTCTGATGAAACATCAAGGACAAACAACGCTTCCCCATATATTTATATCTAAGAAAAATAATAATACTGAAAACAGAAAGCAAACATGATGATCATCACGTGTGCCATACAGAATGTCCTTCTATAGGACTAAGTCAAAAAACATGTTTTTTATTGTAACCCTGGACCTCTAGGCCCAAGGGAATGCTGTCAGTTATAACACTAGAATCAAAGTGGCCCATCCAGATTGCATCTTGGAGGGGAAGTTGGCTCCTGCAGCTGAATCCACCACTACCACAAACTCTAAGTAATGTGAAAATTAATAAGTAGGCGTTCATGTTATTTTTTAATTGTCAGTAGCAATATAAACTCCATTATAAAGAAAATGATTTCAGATGTCAACTTTCAGGTCTAGAAGAGACTTTAACATTCATCTCCAATCTCTCCTGCTTGCAGGTGAAGACACTGAGGTTCAGAGAGGTGAAATTACTTGTCCGGGGCTGTGGCTAGATTATGGCAGAACTGAGACCAGACCCCATTTCATACTAACCTACTACCTCATTCTTTGAGGGGAAAAGAAAGAGACTGGCCGATGAGGGTGGGAAGACAGAGGTGCTTTACTTCTTGCTGCTGCAAGGCAAGCAGAGGGCGGGCATCTTAACTGCTCCACCCTCACGCCAGCTTCATTTACGGTCTTGTAGTCTTCTCCCTGCTTGCCCCTTACCCAGAGCAAAGTCCAGCCCCTCCCGTGCTCCAAGGAGCTTTCTTACAGAGCACTGACCGTAGGGGAAGACAGGAAACCTACTGGGCTTTCCCTGCTGGGAATGCCAGTCAGTACTCCCAAGTGGGACATGCCTACAGCCCCGTTGTTAGAGTTACTTAAAATGCCCTTGGGGGCTTCAATAATGTAAGTTTCACAAATTTACCCTCAGAATTGAATCATTCATCCTGATGATCCAGGGAATCTGGGAGCAAGGTGGGTATAGGCTGCAGTGAATAAGAACAAAAGTCATCCCCCCAAACCAAGAAACTACCATCTTTTATACACACACATTCACATAACGTACCTGGGCCTCCTTACGCTGACAGAAAAATTCGATCTTTAGCTGGGCCCTAGAAATACACATGCATATTATATTGACAGAAAAATTAAAAATACAAAACAGGAACGGCTATTTATAGGATAGGCAGAACAGATAATAAATTGATGATGGGTGGGGAATTTTTTCAGTGTTTGAGCTCTTTTCCTTTTAGTGCCCTTATATGTGCTATCTTTGTGCTCACAGATTTATATTACCTTTGAGTCTATACTTGTGAAGACTGTGAGTCTTGCACAAGTAAACATTTAAAAATCCTACCTGAAGTTGCCTTGTATGAATACCCCTCCCCTGAGAGTGTCGCTCTGTGACAGATACCGGTGTTTCAGCGAGGTGGAAGTGTAGTGCCAATGAAGACAACTGTAGGGAAGTCCACAGGCTGGATGACTGACTCCCCATATGGACTGCGGGTGGCCCTAAGCACCAAGGTATTTGGAAAATGTTACCTTCACACATTTCATTTGACACTGCTCTGTCTCTTCACAGTGGTAGCCTTTTGAGTGTGTGACACTATGTTAAAGTGGTGAACCCCATCTGTGGGATAGGTGCTTCGGATGTTTATCTAAAAATCAAAGTTTTGAATCATTTCTGAATCATCGTCTAGCTCATCTGACTTGCCTAGAATTGTCCTTAAAGGAGACCTGAGAACTGGAAATAACAGAAATTGCCTCTGGGGCACTGTGAGCCTTGGTGCTTTGCAGCCTGGCATTGATTACACTGGACTGAAGGGTCATCGGGGCTCAGGCTGCCTGCTGCATGGATGAACCCCAAAACTCAGTCTCTTGGGAATGGGTATCTGTATCTATGCAATGTTTCAGGGCCACCGCCCCCACACACTGACTTTGTGCTCAAACAACTAAAATCTCCGTAGGTAAAACCTGGAAGAATCCAAAATTGATTTGTCCTTTTGAGCCAAATGAAGCCTATAGCAGATTCCTCTCCTTATCCATCTGCCCAAATACAGTACCAAACACAAATTCTTACTCATGTAAATATTATAAAATAATTAAGCTTTCATTTTCTTACATCCTTCTTTTCCATCTGTTTCACTAAGGCATGTTTTATTGGGCCAAACTGTGGGCCTCGGGCCCGAAAGTGGCCACGAAATATAATACAAGCACTCGAGGTCCAGAGCCCCTCGAGCACTGTCACTGACAGTGAGCCGCCGGAGGAGTGCTGTGACGTGGTTTGACGTGCGAAAGGAGCCCTCCTACGAAAAAAAGTAGGAGCTAGACACCATCCTCTACATGGAGGGTCTTCTAAAGATAATTGCTCTCATCCATTATATACTAATTTTTTAGAAACTAACTACAGTTTCATTCTATGGACTTTTGTGACCTGTTGTCACATTCTAGGATAGTATTTTCAAGGAAGCCGCCTATGCCACTGACCATACTTCATAGCTTAAATTTCATTCAACAAGGCCTAACTCTTTGTGCCCCTCTTAGATGATTTCTTTATTTATATTAGTTCATTAATGGGTATTGGATGTATGTATTTGTGTGACTACTTTGTACAGCTTAAATACTAAGCTTTTATTCAACATAATTTTTCACAAATTTTTAAATCTATTATTTCCCTTTAGTGGGTGGCATTCTTTTCCTAGAAAACTATTATATAACCACATTCTCTTTCTCGATTCACTCTCCAGGGTTCTGCTGTGGGTGAATTGTATCTCGATGATGGCCATTCATTCCAATACCTCCACCAGAAGCAATTCTTACACAGGAAGTTTTGTTTCTGTTCAGGTGTTTTGAGCAACAGGTAATGGCAGCTAAAAATCTGTGTGTTCTCTGAAGTAAATTATGCTACATTTTTGCTATCCTCAAATACATAGCTAATATTTTAAGACACGATTTAAAGAAGTTAATGATGAAGACCATTTGTGGAGACCATTTTTCTTTTCTTTTTTCAGCTTAATTCAGGTATAATTAAAATAAAACTATAATATATTTAAAGTATACACTGTGATATATGATATACATACGCATTGTGAAAGGATCCTACCACAGAGTTAATACATCCGTCACCTCACATATTTACCTTTTTTTGATGAGAACACTAAAGTTCTACTCTCTTAGCAAATTTTAATTATACAATACAGCATTATCAACTGTAGTCACCATGTTAAACATTAGATCCTCAGACCTTATTCATCTTATAACTGAAAGTTTGTACCCTTTTACCAGCCTCTCGCTATTTCCCCCATCCCCCATCCCCTGGCAACCACCATTCTACTCTCTGTTTCTATGAGCTTGACTTTTTTTTAGCATTCCACATATAAGTGTTATCATGCAGTATTTGTCTTTCCCTGTCTGGCTTATTTCACTTAGCATAATGCCTTCCAGGTTTATCCATGTTGTCGCAAATGGCAGGATATCCATCTTTTTTAACGCTGAATGATATTCCATTATGTACATGTTCCACATCTTCTTTATACATTCATCCATTGACAGACAATTAGATTGTTTCCATACCTTGGCTATTGAGAATAATGCTGAAGTGAACATGGGGCTACAAATCTCTCTTTAAGATAGTTATTTCATTTCCTTCAGATATCTACCCAGAAGGAGGATTGCTGGATCATATGGTTGTTCTATTTTTAATATTCTGAGGAACGTCCATACTGTTTTCCATAGTGGTCATACCAGTTTACATTCCCAGCAACAATGTACAGGGTTTCCTTTTCCTCACATTTCCACTAGCATTTATCTTCTTGATAATTAAACATCTTAACAGGTATGAGGTGTCATCTCATTGTGGTTTTGATTTGCATTCCCTTGGTGATTCATGATGTTGAGCACCTTTCTGTGTACCTATTGGTTTTTCATATGTCTTCACTGGAAAAATGCCTGTTCAAGTAGTGTGCCATTTTTTTTTTATCTTACAATTGTTTTTTTTTTATAGTTTACCATTGCTATTGAGGTTGACCATATTTTCTTTTTCTTTCTTTTTTTTTAAAGATTTTATTTTTTATTTTTAGGGAGGGGAAAGGGGGAAAAGAAACATCAATGTGTGGTTGCCTCTCGAACACCCTCTACCTGGGGACCTGGCCCACAGCCCAGGCATGTGCCCTGACTGGGAATCAGCTGTTGAACCTTTGGTTCTCAATGAGCCACAGCAGCCAGGGCTCTTCGCCAATTTATAATTGGGTTATTTTATTTTATTTTATTTTATTTATTTATTTATTTATTGCTACTGAGTTATGTGAGTTCCTACAATATTTTGGATGTTAATTATGTATTTGGACATACCCTTATTGTATATGTGGTTTACAAATTTTTTTCTCCCATTTTATAGGTTACCTTTTCACTTTGATGATAGTTTCCTTTGCTGTGCAGAAGCTCTGTAGTTTGATATAGTGCCACTTGTTTATTTTTGCTTTTGATGAAAAGCCCCAAAATTCACCACCAAGACCGATGTCAAGGAGATTACTCCCTATGTTTTCTTCTAGGAGTTTCATGGTTTTTGGTCTGACATTCAAATCTTTACCCTTTTTGAGTTGATTTCTGTTATACTATAAGATAAAGGTCCAATTTCTTTCTCTCTTTCTCTTTCTTTTTTTGTTTTTGCATGTGGATATCCATTATTCCAAAAACTATTTATTGGAGAGACTATTCTTTCCCCATTTTATATTTCTGGGGTCTCTATTCTGTTTCATTGATTGATGTGTGTTTTATGCTAATACCATACTCTTTTGATTACTATAGCTTTGTAATATAGTTTGAAATCAGGCATTGTAATCCCTCCAGCTTTATTCTTTCTCAATATTGCTTTAGCTATTTGGGGTCTTTCGTAGTTCCATGTGATTTTTAGGATTTTTTCAATTTGTGTGGAAAAGGAAATTTTGATAGGGGTTACATTGAGTCTCTGGATTGCCTTGGATAGTACAGCTATTTTAACAATATTAATTCTTACAACCATGAACACAGACTATCTATTTGTTTGAGCGTTCTTCAGTTTCTTTCATCAATGTCTTACAGTTTTCAGTATACAGATTTTTCACCTCCCTGAGTAAATTTATTCCTGAGTATTCTTTCTGATGTTATTATAAATGCAACTGTTTTCTTAATTTCTCTTTCCAATAGCTTATTGTTAATGTACAGAAACACAACTGATTTTTGTATATTGATTTTTGTATCCTTCAACTTTACTGAATTTGCTTATTCTAACACTTTTTTGGTGGGGTCCCTAGGGTTTTTTATATATAATTTCATATCATCTGTAAATAGACAGTTTTTTTTAACTTGAACCAATTTATTAGGTGAGTAGCAGTGTGTCATTATACTATTTTTATTGAATTTATTGGGGTGACATTGGTTAACAAAATGACACAGATTTCAGGTACATAATTCTACCGCACATCACCCTGTACACTGTGTTGTGTGGTCATCACTAGACACAGTTTTACATTTTCCAGTTTGGATGCCTTTTATTTTGTTTCTTTCATTTTCCCCCTAATTGCTCTGGGTAGGATGTCCAGCACTATGTTGAATAAAAGTGGTGAGATTGGTCATCCTTGTCACCTTTGAGTATGATATCAGCTGTGGACTTGTCATATATGGCCTTTATTATCTTAAGATATGTTCCTTCTATACACAATTTGTTGAGGGTTTTTATTATGAAAGGATATTGAATTTTGCCAAAAGCTTTTTCTGCATCACATGATTTTTAAAATTAAATGTATTACGGGTAACATTAGTTAATAATATATATAAATTCAGGTGTACAAGATCATATGATTTTTATCCTTCCTTTCGTTAATATGGTACGTCACATTTACGAGTCTTGATTTGTTATGTTGAACCCTCTCTACATCCCAGGGGTAAATCCCCCTTGATTGTGGTGTATAATCCTTGGAGTAAGCTGTTGGATTCGGTTTGCTAATTTTTTTTTTTTTTGAGGATTTTTACATCTGTGTTCACCAAGGATACTGGCCTGTCATTTTCTTTTCTTGTAATGTCCTTGCTGGCTTTGGTATTGGGATAATGTGCTGGCCTTATAAAATGAGTTCGGAAGTGTCCCCTTCTATTATATTTTTTTGGTAAGAGTTTGGAAAGGATTTGTGTTAATTCTTTAACGCTCTTTAGAATTTGCCAGTGAAGCCATCTGGCCCTAGACTTTTCCTTGTTAGGAGGTTTTTAATTACCGATTTAATCTCCTTACTAGTAATTGGTCTGTTCAGGTTCTCTATTTCTTCATGATTCAGCATTGGTAGGTTGTATGTTTCTAGTAATTTATCTGTTTCTCCTAGTTTATCCGATTTGGTGGCATATAATTGTTCATAGTGGTTTCTTATAATCCTTTGTGTTTCTGTGGTATAAAATGTAACGTCTCCTCTCATTTCTGATTTTATTTGAGCCCTCTCTCTTTTTTTCTTGGTGAGTCTAGCTAAAGGTTTGTCTACTTTGTTGATCTTTTCAAAAACCAGCTTTCAGTTACATCAATCTTTTCCATTGTCTTTTAAGTCTTTATTTCATCAATTTCTGCTCTTATTTTTATTATTTCCTTCCTTCTACTAACTTTGGGCTTATTTTGTTCTTCTTTTTCTAGTTCCTTGAGGTGTAAAGTTATGTTGTTTATTAGAGATATTTCTTTTTTCTTAGTATAGACATTTATTGCTATAAATTTTCCTTCTTAGAACTGTTTTGTTACATCCGAAAGTTTCAGTATGTTGTATTTTTACTTTCATTTGTCTCAAGCTATTTTATTTCCCTTGTGATTTTTTCTTTAACCCATTGATTGTTCAGGAGCATGTTATTTAATCTCCATGTATTTGTAAATTTTCAGTTTTCTTCCTGTAATTGTCATACATCATGGTCAGAAAAGATGCTTGATATAACTTCAGTCTTCTTAAATTTGTTAAGACTTGTTTCGTGGCCTGACATATGATCTGTCCAGGAGAATGTTCCATGTGTGCTTGAGAAGAGTATCTACTCTGCTGCTGTTGAATGGAATGGTTTTTTTTTTTAATCTATTTGTTAGTTCCATCTGGTCTAACACGTAGTCTAAGTCCAATGTTTCCATATTGATTTTCTGTCTGGATGATCTGTTCATTGTTGAAAGTGGAGTATTGAAGTCCCCTACTATTATTATATTGCTAACTATTTCTCCTTTCAGATTAATATTTGTTTTTATATTTTAGGTGCTCTAATGTTCATTGCATAAATATTTACAAATGTTATATCCCCTTAATGAATTGATGTTTTTATTATGTATGACCTTCTTTGTCTCTTGTTACAGTCTTGGCATAAACTCTGTTTTATCTGATATAAATATAGCTACCCTTGCTTTCTTTTGGTTTTTATTTGCATAAATGTCTTTTCTCCATTCCTTCACGTTCACTGTGTGTATGTGTCTTTAAAACTAAAGTGAGTCACTTAATGACAGCATATACTTATGCCTTTTTTTCTTTTTTTTTCCTTTTTGCCATCCATCAACTCTATGTCTTTTGGTTGGAGAATTTAGTCCAAATACATCTAAAATAATTATTGATAGGTATAAACTTACTATTACCATTTTGTTAATTGTTTTCTAGCTGTTTTGTAGTTCCTTTGTTCCTTTCTTCTTCTCTTTTTCTCTACCTTTATAATTTGATGAGTTTCTATAGTGTTATACTTTGATTCCTTTCTTTTTATCTTTTGTGTATTTACTGAAGGTTTAGGCTTTTTGGTTACCATGAGACTTGCATAAAATATATTTAACTATAACAGTCTATTTTAAGCTGATAAATTAATTTTGAACACATACAAAAGCTCTACATTTTTACACTCTCCTCCCCACATTTTGCTTTTGATGTCATAATTTATGTCTTGTTAGAATGTGTTCGCATTAACAAATTATTGTAGTTATAATTATTTTTAATACTTCTGTCTTTTAACCTTTATACAAGCATTATAAATGATTTATCCAGAACCATTACAACATTAGAGTATTCTGGATTAACTATATATTTACTAGTGAGTTCAATACTTTCATATATTTTCATGTTACTAGTTAGCATCCTTTCATTTCAGCTTGATGAACTCCCTTTAACATTTCTTATAAGGCTGGCCTAGTGGTGATGAATTTCTTTAGCTTTTGTTGGGCTAGAAAAAACTCTCTCCTTCAATTCTAAAGAGCGACTTTGCTAGAGTATTCTTAGTTGGCAGGCATTTTATTTCTTGAATATATCACCTCACTCCCTTCAGACCTGCAAGCTTATTGCTGGAAAATTGCCGATTGTCTTATGAAGTATCCTTATACATAACAAGTTACTTTTTTCTTGCTGCTTTTAAGATTCTCTTTTAAACATTTGACAGTTTAATTATAATGTATCCTGCTGTGAGTTCTTTACATTCATCTTTTTTGATGCTTACTGGGGTTCCTGGATCTGGATATCTGTTTCTTTCCCCAGATTAGGGAAGTTTTTAGACATATTTCTTTCCATAGGTTTTCTGTCCCTTTCTCTTCTCTTCTCCTTCGGGGACGGCTACAATGCATATGTTGGTCCATGTCATGGTATCCCATAAGTCTCCTAAGCTATCTTCACTCTTTTTTACTCTTTTTCCTTTTTGCTCCTCTGATTGGATGAATTCCACTGCCCTGTATTTGAGTTCAGTGATCCTTTCTTTCACTTGATCTAATTTGATGTTGAAACCCTTTATTGAATTTTTCAGTTTGGTAATTGCATTCCTCAGCTTTATGGTTTCTGTTTGGCATTTTAAAAAATATTTTCCATCACTTTGTTGAAATTCTCACTCTGTTCATGCTTTACTTTCTGACCTTGGTATTTTTATCACCATTGTTTTGAACTCTCTATCATGTATATAACTTATCTCTATTTCATTATATTCAATTTCTGTAGACTAATTGTGTTCTTTTGTTTAGAAGATACTCCTTGTTTCTTCATTTTCCTTGACTCTCTGTTAGTTTCTGCACATTAGATAAAACACCTACCTCTTCTAGTTCTAACAGACTGATTTCGCATAGGAGATGAACTTCATCAATCAGCCATGCCTGAGCTCCTGGTTACCTCTCAAGCTTTTGTGATTATCCAAGCTGCCATCTTTGTTCTTAGTGGCTGCCAGTAGTTGAGGATGTACCAAGACCCATCAGTGTTCCAAAGGGGGGAATGCAGTCAGCAGATGCAACCTGATTAGAAGCTGGAACCCCAGGCAGTAGCTGTAAAAGTTTGCAGCTAAACCCCTTCCAGGGATAAACTGGGAAATGGGTGTTTTCGCCTGCTCCCTCCATGCTGAGCCCTGGGGAGATAGCTACAGCACACCATTAACAAGCGTTTATTTAGTATAATCCTGTGGGGCTTATGAACATAAACCCTGTTAGCTGTCAGTGATTTGGAGGCCGATTCCTCAGGCTGGGGTGCTAGAAGTGTGGTCCAAACCCTTCACTCTTCATGGAGAAGCTGGGAGTTGGGGTTCCCTCCCAATTCTATGGCACTGTTCTATGGTTGGGGGTTATGGAGAGAGTGTGTCTTAACCTTTCCTACCTGTTTTCATGTGGGTATTTTTTCAGTCACCAGGTGTGTAGGAGTCAGCTAGTTTATGGATTTCTCTCAAAGGGAATTGCTCCATGTTTAGCTTTACATTTGGTTCATCCATGGGAGGGGGGAAATTCAGGAGCCTCTTAGTCACCATCTTGGTTGAGAGTTCCCTGGAGTGCTTTTTTCAATCACTCCATGAACCTCTCTTCGTTGTTGTCTCCATCTTTCTTTCCTTCCATCCCTAAAAAAGTTTTTTTTAAAGAACTCAATTTAAGTCCCCATTAATCCCATTTATTCATCCACTCAACAATTCATTAAGTACCTGATTTCTTACAATTTGATTGCCATGTCTAAGTCACACGTGCAACTTCAGTATCAGGTGATGTCTCTCCAAATGACTTGTTTAAAATGAAAGGTTGCCTTGGCTACCAGTTACTCAACCCTCAGCATGTAGAATCATCTGTTTCCAGCTCTTCATCCTAGTAAATATGATCACTATATGGTTCAGGCTTCTATAGGAAAAGAAGGGAGGGGAGCTGATAAAACTGGGGGTGTTGGACCGGGTAACCAGTCCAAACCCCTCTTTCTCTTTTCCTAACACCATTTATATTTATTTCAGCTGTGCTGATGAGAGCGGCCATTATCCCAGCAAGTGTGTGGTGGAGCAGATCTTTGTCCTAGGCCTCAAGCAGCAGCCATCTTCTGTGACCACCCACTCATCTGGTGAGGAAATAGCCTGTTTATTTTTATAAACATGGAGAAAGCTGAGGTGAAGAGATGATTAGTCCTAAAACTGTTATAATGCGCTTAGCCAAGACGGCTCTGCACTTTCTGGCAGAGGTCAAATGTGCTAGCGTCTAGGAAGCAAGGCGGTGCTGCGTCTCTTCATCCGCTGGTCTTTCTGCTCACTGTGAGCTGTTAATAGTTTTCTAAAGGAAATTAATTTGGGCTCGAAATAATATTTTGGCTTCTCTGAATATTTTTTGAGAACCGTAGATATCTGAAGCCCTACTCAAGTTTCTGGGGTTTCTTAAAGGGCATAGGATGAGATACAGCATTTCTAACTGACTGATTTCTTGGACAAATCACTTTGTTCCTTACAGTTTATTTTCAACCAATCTTGCATTTAAAACAATGGAGTGTACCATGTTAAAAAATTCATGGAATTCAATGGGTAAAAGTGGTAGGTCAAGTTCCCCTAAGTGGGGTATAAGATTTTATGACAGAGTCAGAAACATTTCAGATACAAAGAAAAAGGTTTCTTTTTCCCTAGATATTCATCAAATTTTCCCTTTTGTTGTCTTCATACTTAGGTGGCAAAGATCAGCCTGTGGATTTTACATATTGTGCCAAAACGTCCACCCTGAGCCTGGAGAAGCTCTCACTCAACATTGGAACTGACTGGGAGGTCCACATTAAATGACAAAGAAGCGCACCTGGTGACACCTGCAGGAGCAGCCTGCACCCTTCCAACTTCCCCTTGGCCTTCTCTTGAGATTTGTGTTGTACCTTTGTTGACTTCTCTGGCTCAAAATAATCTTTCATTAGTCATCAGTTTACTAATGAACAATAGATTTCAGATTTTGCATTTCTAGATGTATTAGTAATAGTCCTTGTATCAAATATCACCTCTTCTCCTAGTTGCAGGGAACTGTGAGACATTTACTGAGAGTCCATGCGTCTTCTATTGCGTCTTCGGCCATGGCCCCGTGGTAAGCACTGTGGCCTGGTGAGTGGCTTCGCTTTGAGCGTGGCAAGGTGGGTTCATTTCACGTGAGACGTGGGCCATCTCGTGCGGCCCACTGGCGGAAGCTCGCCTCTGGCTGTGCAGCAGAGTCAGTCTGGCTATGGCGGCTGAGTCGCTCGGGGCCTATCCCCAAGTGGACAGCAGCCTCCCGTACGCCTCACAGTTGTCTGTCACCCCCTTAGACATGGGCAAAACAGCCCTTTTCTGCTTCCTCTGCACACGCTGCAGCAGAAGGGAGTTTTCTTTCTAGAGGCTGACTCAGGACTGCAGAGGGTTCCTTTCCCTGTCATGCTTTTTGGGCACCAAAATTCCAAATTAATCTTCTTAAAATTCTAATTTCTTAATTGTTTTTATTAAATACTGTCTACCAAGCAAAGAATATTTGTAGCATGAATGAGCTAGAATTAATAACAATAAAATAAATACGATGTCCCCACCACTGAACCTCATAAGTGCAACACATGGCTTCAACAAACTTGCCTTGGATTAAAAAAAAAAATGACAAAAAAACCCAAAAAAACATGGTAACCAAAATAAATTATATTTAAATGCAACATTTTAAAAAATCAAAATTAATGTTAAAAAAACCCATGATGAACAAGATATCAAAATTTTAATTATAGACAGGATCAGGATTGCTGAGTTCTCCTTTCGCCCCAGGCTCCCGTGTCGCTTCACATGGGACAGAACATTACAACACACCCGCCCCTCAGGACGCTCCCTGCTCTGGAGCCCCCGTGGCTCCCTGCTGCCTGCCACAGCGTCTGTGGGGGCAGCCGCATGTCCTCAGCACTCTTCAGCCTGCACGTTTTCTTATCAGGCTTTTTCCACTTAGCAGTTTGCCAACTGCCACCTCTATGCCTTCTGTCCCCTGGGCCCCAACCCCCACCCCTTTCCCTATGCCTAGGCACATCTGACTGACGGTTAAGGCCCAACTCAAATCCTACTTTTCCTTTAAGCCTTTCTAACTACCCCAACACCCCCATTCATTCCCCTCTACCCCTGAGCAGTGATTATCCCCTTTCCTGAAATCCTGCCCCAGTTACATGTGTTCTAACTTAGCATTCTCAGGGATCGTCCCTTAAGGTTTCAGGCCTGTCTGCCTTGTTCCCCTGCTAGATTGTATGTTCCGCAAGAGCAGGCTATACGTGTCTTATATCTGCCAGAGCACCATTGTGCTTGGCTTTTAGTAACTATTCACTGTAATTGGTTAACTGATGGATTTGATTGATTAAAAAGTGAGAATTGAATATATTTGTTTTTGATTTACTTCTCTGACATAGGACTCTTCCCTCCAGAAGTAGTAAACATTGTGCATTTCCTTGTGGACACATTTCATTGTTATCAGTCGAGATTTGAGTTTTGCACCATATATAAGCTCACATAGACATATGCAGATCTTTTGCTCCTGTAAAAGATTATTTCTGTAAGTTTTTCAATTATAGAGGAAGGAAGAAGCCTACATTAGTTGCAGTTGTATTTCCCAGCTTCAAATTTCCCTTGCCAACCTACAGTAAGGCTTAACCTGAAAGCTATGTGCTCTTACCTAATAAAAATGATGGGGTTTAATAGCATTTAAAGCTGAATAATTAAGACCTTTATTCAGGCCAATGTTTATTGCATGTCTATTCTTCCATTTAAAACATTTTGGAGGAAGGAATGAAGAACTAGTAGAGTAAGTTAGTGAGGAACTGCTGTCTTGACCCAGAACTGTACCAAAACATTTAACTGAAGACATTGAGTGGGGAGAACTGTAGCCTGGGTGTTTTTAGCTGTTTTCTGCTGTTATTGCTTCTCACATTTTGCCCGCCTCCTGCCTCTGAAGCTATGCGCCAGAGGGCTGTGTGGGGCTGAGCTGGCCCGCAGGTGTTCTGTTACCTCATACTTCTTGATGTGTTTTCTCAGGAAACTGGATTTTATGTAAGAAACTAGAACCATTTCAACAGAGCTTCAGACAAACCTCTAACATGAACACATGGTGTATGTTTCCCTCAAGACTTAAATGTCAAGGAATGAGTTGACAAATCAGTTTAAAAACAGAAACTGCCCTATAAAAATATGGGCAAAATCAATTTACAAAAAAAGATGGAAATAGATTAAATAAGCATGAAAGATGCTCAGTCACATTAATAATCAAATAAATGATTTTGTTGTTTTTTTTTACTCAAGTGGCAAAAATTAAAGAGTAAAAATGTTCAATGCTGATGTCAGTGTGGGGCAGGGGCATTCTTGTGTATCACTGGTGGAATTCGAAATAAATATAATCTTTCAGGATGGCAATCTGGCAATTGTATCAAAACTTTTAATTTGTATACTCTAACCCAGTAATTCCACTTCAGATAAATCACTCAGATCTACCAATTGCAAGGTGGTTTATACTGTGGAAAACTAGCAATACGCCAAATGTCCGTTACCAGAGGATTGGCTAACGATAGTCCTTTCATGCCGTAGAACGTTATACAACCATTAAAATAACAATCTACATGTATCAATATAGAGCAATGTTTTTGATTACATGTTTACTGGGTGATCTCCTTCAAGTAAAACTTATAATAAACAAACCAAATTTGAGGAGTGTGAAGTTTAGAAAAACTGACCTGAGGAACTGCTCCAGGTTGCAGGGGGCACCAAAGACAAACACCAACAAACACGCGGTCCCGGGCTGGCTCCTGCACCGATAAAGGACTTACTGGGACAGCTCGCAAAATTTGAAAGGGATCTTTTGATTACATGCTAATTTTCTTAATTTGGAGGGCTGTACTATGATTTTATAGAAGAATCCCCCTGTTTATAGGAAATACAGACTGAAGTATTAAATGGTAATGGGCCATCATATTTCTAATTTACTCCCAAGTGGCTCAGAAACAAATTTATGAGGCAGGGATAGAGACAAAGAGAGAAAATAGACAAAACGTGTTAAAATGTTACAAGTGAAGAATCTGAGCAAAGCATATATGGAAACTCTCTATACTATATTTTCAACTTTCCTGTAAGTTTTAAACTACTTCAAAACAAAAAAGTTGTTTTTTTTTAAGTGCAGGGCCATTCTCTATAATATCTAGTAGTTTTAAAAAGTTTGGTTTAAGGCTTATAAGCTGTGAATAGGATGAAAAAATGGAGTTAATTATGAACTCCAGTACAAGAAATTTCTGACTCTACAGACCACCTCATACTCTTCATCAAATCGGCTGTTCTTTGCCTGAGAAACGCTGGGTCAAGTCAAATCCTCTACTTCAGGGAACACATGTACTATCCTCTGAGCACCAGGCCAGCAGCCCCCGACCCTGCACCACAGAGGTCTTGTCTGACCACAGGAGCAGACCAGGGAGCCTTTAGGATGGTATTTACACTGAGAAATAGAACAGAATACATGTTTATGGCAGGCATCTATTTAGAGCAGATACCCTGGAGAGTGGCCAGGAGAAGTCCTCACGCATTTGGAAGGCCAGCTCGGTCACTTTCCTTTTTGCCCCAGATTTAAGTCATCCTGCAGAGATCCTGGCTATGGTGTACCAGGGGCGGTCAGCTCCTGAGAGAAGTGAAACCAGGGTGTAGGTTCCAGTTAGACTAGCTACCAAGACATTGCCTGCCCAAGGAGGCTGGTTTCATTTAAGACTGACCCATATGATTAATTATATTCTAGGGCACAGCTCACTTCAGAGCTAAGTAAACTCCATGGTCACAGTCTCACGTATCAGCATGATCAGAGCCAAGCCCAGATCGGGCCATTCACCTGAATGCTCCCTAGAGCAGAAAGCACCACTTGTCAACACAGCTTTGCCTTGAGGTTGTGCTGAGCCTTGTATCCTGATTAATTAAAACTCGCCAATCAGATCGCTAGAGCTGCAGGAAAGACTGCAGTTGTAGAGTCTGGTCTGTGTGCAGAAACTCTTCACTTTTTCACATCCCTTTCAGTGTCAGGGTTTTATAATGACAGGTAGCAGAAACACAGTCAAAGTGCATAATGGGTTTTAGCTCATAACTGGCCATCCTACCTAAAAGCCTTCTTAGTAATGGGATTCCTATGGCAGTATCAGGCATTCCACTCTGCTTTTAAGGGTTCTATCTACCAAATCCTTGGAATGTCCTGCAGAGTCCCAGTGGGGTCAGGGAATAGAAGGGCAACAGCAACTCCACTGGAAACAGATAGCCACACTGACCACAGACAAGGAGGCCATGTAACTGGCCTTCTAGGAGAAATAAAGGAGACACTGGCACCTGACATCAGATCTGCCTGTCCTATGACCAGCCTTGCTAAAGACTGTAGAGCCACAGCAAGGCCAGCCAGAGTGAAGCAGCTGCTTCTGGACCGTTGTTTCCAGCAAGGCCGATGGTGTTAGATTCCTCTCCAATCAGAGCTAGGGAAAGGGAAGCCCTGACTATCTACATGCAAAGATCCAGAGATCTTAACGCCTAATTTGTGTTGTTGGTGTCTCGGTCGTGCATTTACTCCCTCACTGGAAATCACGAGACCTGGGGTCTAGCTTGGCTCTACAGCAAATGAGCTGCGTGATCTTTGCCGTATCATTTAATCTCTCTAGGCCTTGGTTTCCTCATTTGTTAAACAAAAGAGATAATCTCCAAAGCTCTGTGAGTTGTCCAATGACTTACTGTAAAATGCAATTGACATCTCAAGTTTCCTTGGTCGTAAAATGGAATTAATCAAACCTGCAGGGTTGTTGTACAGATTAAAAATATTCTGTGTGTGTGGAAAGGAAAAAAACAGTAACTTCACTTTGGCAAAACCTGATAGACACCACCTTAGCCAAGTAATCGAGGCTGACATCACCGGTTATAAAAGACATCAATGCCATGTACCTCTGGGTATGCTCTAATGAGCTACGCACATTTACTCTGTAATGTTCTTCCCCCAGATCCATAGCCTTAGCCTAATCATGTGAAAACATCAGACACATTTAACTTAGGGGACATTCTACAATATAACTGACAAGCACCCTTCAGAAGTGCCAAGGTCATGGGAGAAAGACTGTGGAGCTGTCAGAGACTGAAGAATACTAAGGAGACATGACAAATGCAGTTCAGGATCCTAATTTGGATCCTGCTACAGAAGGGGAAAAAAAATAACATTAGCGGAAGCACTGAAGAAATCCAAATATGTCTCGCAGTTTAGTTAATAGAATTCTACCAACATTAATTTCTCAGTTTTGATCATTGCACCATGGTCAGATAAGGTGTAAACGGTAGGGGAAGCCGGGAAGAGTGCATACAGAAATGTTATAGTACCTTTTCAATACTTTTGTAAGTCTAAAATTACTTTTAAATTAAACATTTTTTAAACTGTGTGATGTGGCTGGCTTATACTAGGCACTTATTGAATACTAGGTGTTATAATTATAGCAAATACATTGCTGGCAACAGTGTTGAATCAAAGAAATATTTATTGGTGGAAAAGACAGTGATACGGAGCCATTAATTAGCCTTTTTGTTGCAATGAAGTCATTCCAGCCATGGATATTGCATAACTTTGGCTAAAATATTTTATAAAAACTAGTTCTTTGCCCTGGCCAGGTAGCTCAGTTGATTAAGGTATTGTCCCAAAATGCCAAGGTTATGGGTTCAATCCTCAGGGCACATACAAGAATCAGCCAACGAATGCATAAATAAGTGGAACAACAAATCAACTCTTCTTGCTCCCCCCACCTTCCTCTCTCTAAAATCAATCCATAGATTAAAAAAAAAAAATTTTTTTTTTAAACTAATTCTTTACCCTGGAAGAGGCTTCTGGAAATTGAAACATACAGCTGTTTATATGCTCATTTTCTGCCCTTTGTTCATGGGCTCAGATTAGATTTCTCCCTGATAGCGTGCATTTCTACAGCTGGGTAGCTGAATAAACCCTGAGTTTGGACCTGCCAATCTGAGAGGCAGTTTTATCCAGAGCAATTGGTAGAGCAAAACAAATAGCACTCTCTGTGTGTTTGATATTCCCATTCTTCTGTGATTAGAGATCCATTTCTGTCACACACTCGTCTTAGTTACTAACAGATGGAGCTGGCTTAGACAGCTGAAAGAAAGATGTGTGTGGCCCAGAGACAGCTCCTCCCTCAGGGGGAAATCAGCCAAGAATCTGTGATTGCATTAGCCAAGCAATAAGAAGTGTAAGAAATTTCTCCTCACATAGGAAGATTTCATTCAGCAGAAACACAATACATATTTATTAAGATCTTTCAATAGATGCTTAACTATGGGGGCCCAGTTCCCACCTTTGCAGAGCTTAGTCTTGCGGGCAAACGGGAAGCTCAATAAATAGAAACAATAAAATGCCGCGCAGTGCTGGGAATTTCAAGGTGGAATAGACAGAGCACTGAGCTGGGACTCAGTCGTATGAAGATGGGGAAGAAAACTCCTCCCCCTGTTTGCTTTCCATGCCATTGGTGAGCTCGAGGGTGGGGGACATTCTTTTTAGAGGCTTTTTTTAGTGCAGGCAGATAGGCATGCCTCTGATTGGAGACAGCGTCACCACGTGATCCTGAGCAGAATGCACCTGTCCTGGGGCTGTACACGCAGAAGATGCTAATGCTCACAGAGTGAGTGACCATCGTTCAACCTGATCTAAGCCTCAGAGTAATATGAAATTCAGGTCATCTCCAACAACCACATTTATTGAGTGCTTCAGACAATCCTGGCATTATTTTAAATGTTTTACAAAATTAACTTAATTTTTACAACTACATGGCAGAATGACTGACATTATACCCATTTTATAGGCGAGAAAACTGAGCCATAGGAATAAAGGAAGAAGCAACTCACCTAAAGTTACATGGGCACAGCCAGTGAGCAGCAGGCCCGGATTCTGAACCGAAGCCATCAGCCTTCAGAGGCTGCCCTTCTCTCTCTGCCTGTCCGAGAGCAGAAGTAGAGATCTCTGGGCCCATTCCTTAGGGGCCAGGAGGACAACCTGATGGTTCCTCTAAGGTGCAACTCCAGACACAGGGCTCCTCAAAACCGCAACCCCGGGGACCACAAGCCTGGTAGTGCTCCCTACTTCAGCTGTCAGTCCCACTTCTCTCACAGCCTCTAACCTTGAGGGCAGGCAGGGCTGCAGCCTGGGGCCAGCATCCATTCGGTCACACTTGGAATGTGTCCATTTCCTTTCAGCTCTCGGCGCAGCTACTGTGGGTAGAAGACAAGGTGGAGGCCAGGTAGGCACTTCTCCTCCCCAGAACCACTGGGCTCTCATCCAAGAGCCAGGAGCCAACTCTTTCGGAATGACATCCTGGGGCCTGACCCGCAACCTGGTTCAGTATCCAATTCCAACTCTGACTCAGATGACTAACTTGGTGTGCCTGGGTAATCGGTGTTCAGGGGCACTTTTTGTAATAGATTTGGTCCCATTGTTTATTCTGACGGTGGGGAGAGCCGAGAGGTGGCTAGGTCAAGTGGGCAAGAACAGACAACTGAGGACTCTGCCGAGTGGCATTTTCCGCCCAGACCGTTTCACTCAATGCTAACACCAGAACATTCTAGAAAAGATTCCAAATCCAATTGAAATGTTCTGATATCCTAGAGTTTTAGGAAGTAAAACTCATGCTCTCAAAGATGCCTAGAATCCTTCTAGAATTCAATATCCCACGCTTTTCAGCTTTTTTCAATAGTGTCTTGCCACAGTTTGATACTCTGTCCAAGGGCCAGTTTGATAATGCATCAGCAGTTCTTTGCTGCTTTTCAGTGGCCAGCTTGCTCAGATATTTTCCTTTCATTCCCTGACAACACCAGCGCTTAATGACAACACATAAACGTCCCTAGCCAGGTCCGTCTCTGACCACGCACTCTAGCTGCACGCTAGCCTCCCTTTTGCTCTCATACTCATGATCTTTCATGTCTATTTTTAGTTTTCCTGGCTCCAGCCTCTTCAGGCCACTGAAACACAACCCTCAGTCTCTTTCTCTCCCTCTGGCATGTATGCTGCTAGTGGGAGCCCCCCTACGTGAAAACTGGGGCCTAAATCCTTTAATGCTCCTTCCTCGGGGAAACTTATGGCTTCGGGATCAGAGCTCAGGTTTTAAGATGAATGCAAGCTGGACGACTTTCTGATGGGCTTTAAACTTTGAATTGGATGTGGACATTTTTCTCTCAGGTGACAGAATCACTCCAACTCCCCCTTTGTGGTTGCTTCCTTTCCTTGAAGGTAGCTGTAACTTGTTTTCTTTAAAAACCTGTTCCTTCCACATTTGCCTGCCATGCCGACCGTCATTAGCCCGTCTGTGGCCCCACAGACAGGGGCTGAGCCCAGGTCCCCAGGGCCGATTCCCCACCCGGCCCAAGGCAAGACCACCATGGCAGGGGGCGGTAACCCAAGTGGCATCTATTCAGCCATCATCAGCCGCAATTTTCCTATTATTGGTGTGAAAGAGAAGACATTTGAGCAGCTTCGCAAGAAATGTCTAGAAAAGAAGGTTCTTTATGTGGATCCTGAGTTCCCACCGGATGAGACCTCTCTCTTTTATAGCCAGAAGTTCCCCATCCAATTCATCTGGAAGAGACCTCCGGTGAGTAGCTTACTGGTTGCTGGTTGGGTTTTTTGCTTCAGAGAAGTAAGTCCTCCCACTCGGCCCCTCCCCACAGCCCCACTGTGGTCCTGGCAGCAGCTCCCCCAGGCTCTGTCTGGGGGCTAGGCAGGGCTGCTTCTCTCTCTCTGTCTCTCTGTCTCTCTCTGTCTCTGTCTCTCTCTCCTTTTAAACAACATTTTGCTTTTTATAAAAGTAATTGAAACTCAGTTAATGCATCCTATAAAAGTAAACATTCCTTTCCCAGAACATATTCCAAACAGTCCAGATCTGACCTGTTTAAATACCGTGCATCTTTATAAGATCCCTTCAATTTCTTGGGCTACAGTCATGTCGTAGCCATGTCTTTCTGAAACAAAGAAGTCATGGAGAGAGGACAGTGTGGCAGGCAAGGATTACTTTTTTATGCATAAAAGGTTTGGATTAGAAGGAGAAACCCTATCAATTGTTTTGTCCATATATCTCACCTCACAAATGAGGAAATACAGGCACCAGAGTGAGGCATATAGCCAGTGAGCGCGTGACAGCCCAGATTTAAACCCTTTCTCTCATAGCTAACTCTTCCTGCCTCTGGGTTTCATCTACCTTGATCTACCAGAAGGAAAGTCATATTCCCCTGGCTCTCCTCTCTGATCATACCTTCTGTGTGACTCTTGTTCTTAATTCAAGCAATATTTACTGAGCACTTATGAGATCCAGTCACTGGGCAAGCAACTGGATAGATGGCAGTGAATAAGAAAGACAAAAATTTCTGCTCTCCTGGAGCCGAGAGTCCTGAGGGGATGACAGGCATTGAACACGAGTGACTGTCGGGAGACAATGTTCAGGGTGCTATGGGACCATAAGGCCAGGAGAGCTCGCCTAGTCTAGGGAGACAAACCCTCCCTGAGGAAATTGCGTACTCTGAGGCCCAAAGCTATTGATTAGTCTGATCAAGTTAAGCTGAGGCCCAATGCTATTCATTAGCCATGTTTTTCTTTTTAACCTGAGACGCAGTAACCAATACCCCGGTTCTCTCCCTCTGTGCTTCACAGGGTTCCCGTCCTTCCCTGATGGTTGTGTGGTAAGGTCCCTGGCTGTCCCGAGGGCCCTCAGTTCAGAAGTGAAAGTACTTTATTCTTGAACTCAGTTACTGCCCAGCTGCTAGGGTTCTGGGAGATGTCCCTCCTGAAATATCTTCAGCGACACCGGTCCACCCTCCCCCCATGCCTTCAGGATAAGCCCGAACCCCTTAGCTGAGATACAGGCCCTTCTCCAAGCTGACCCGGCCTGCCAGTGCTTGTCAGCTTCATCGTCTCCCCCTGGACCCCGACATACTCAGCTGCCCTCCCCATACCTGGGGGCCTTCACTCAATGCTGTCCATCTGGAATGCACTTGTTTTCATCTCATTTGCTCCTCCTCACCGTCTGTCCAAAACCCTGTTCAGGTGTCACTTCCTTCAAGCTTCCTCATATCTGTTGCCCATCTTCTGAGAGCGGGGACCACTCCTGTTCACCTCTGGGCCCTCTCACCAGCAGAGGGCCGCGCCTTCCGCAGGTACTCAGCTGGTGGTGGTGAAGGAAGCCCCACACCTGAAGGTGCCAACCACCAAAAATAAAGACAGCCCTGCCTTCCACCGCTGGGGGTTCCTGAAAGCCTTTTCTAATACTACTGCAGAGAAAAAGCCAAAAATCATACAAATACTGTTGGGTTTTGTTTTTTGTGTGTGTGAAATCATTGCTGGATTTTAGCTTTAAAAGCTAGACTTACACATTAATAAAAAATGTTTTAAGGTTCTGTTATTCTCTAAGCCCTAGATCAGTCCTAAAACTTATAATGTCAGTATCAGTGTGACATGAGGGGCACCAAAAGACCTGTCTGTCCCAAACTGTGCTCCCATTGCCAGCAAAAATCCTGATTTTTCCACTGCTACCAAAGTCTCAGATAGCAAAGCCACTATTGGTTAAAATGCCCCTTTCCTCTGGGATTAAGACTGGGGGGACTGCCCCGGTCCGTGTGGCTCAGTTGATTGGGACGTTGTCTGGTAACCGAGAGGTAGCAAGTTAGATTCCTGGTTGGGGCATATGCCTGGGTTGTGGGCCTGGTCCCTGGTGGTCCGGGTGCAGACGATTCCCTGTCCAGGTCCATACAGAAGACAACCAGTTGATGCTTCTCTCTCGCCCTTCAGAGAAAGAGTTCTCTAAAGGTAACGAGGGGGAAAAAATGTCCTCTGGTGAGGATAAAAAAAAAAAAAGATTGGAGGAACACTGCCTATTAGGTTTGTTAGCATAAATTAGCATACAGAATTAGTGATGGATCACTAATTGAATCGGAGTTGGAATGAACCTTGAGTTGGAACGAATCTTGGAGACGTGGTCCAGCCCCCCCGCATACAGGTGAAATGATTAAGATCCAAAAAGGGCAAACGCCTTACCTATAGTCACTCAAGTTGACTGAAACTGAAAAACTGAAATGACTTCAGGACTTTCTGAAATGGAAAGCACTTCTGGAGACATAACTTTCCCATGTACTTCATAGATACCGTGGCCTTTGCCAGGCCTGCGCAGTCTGAAACTCGCTCCACGGCTGTTCCTCCTGGCTTACCTGCAAGTAAATGTGGGGCTGCCCGGTCCTCAAGCCACAGCCTCACCCACTAGATCCATAGCCTTGCCACTCATCCTCTCTCTGCCCCTGCCCGACTCTGCCCCTCCTACCAGTCTGGATGAATGTTTCTTCTTTAACGCCTTGGTTGTCGGACTTCCATACAGTCGATTTTCTGGCAGTTCTGGTTGTTTTTGTTTTTAAATTGGTTGTTATCCTTCTTTTGATTGTGCGAGGAAGCAAAGCATATCTAATTGCACCTCCATCTTGGCCGGAAGTCTAAAGAGAATATTCTTGCTGTTTAATTATTGAGGAGGTTTACTGTAGAGTTATTTGTATTGTACAAACTTATTATTAAGTTTGTAGGTTACAAATTATTAAGTTCCCCCTCTATTCCTGCTTTGCTAAGAATTTCTTTTAAAATCATAAATGGTTGATGAATTTTATCAAACACTTTTTCTGCATTACTTGAAAAAATCATGTAATTTTCCTCCTTTAAACAGTTATATTAATAGAGTTTTCCAATGTTAACCCCCTTGCATTCTTGGAATAAACC
>PVJD01005151.1:105796-120749 GCA_004026545.1 Mormoops blainvillei | reverse complement strand
AAATATTTACTAATGTTACTGCCACCAACAGTGTATGAAGAGATGATTTCAGCCTCCCTCCATCATCATTGTATATAATAAATTTTTTTAAGTCTAAAATAGTGTCTCATAATATTACTATAAGTTCCTTTGATCATCAGAGATGCTAAACCTTTTTAATGTTTATTGGCTATTTGCATTTCTTTGGCTGTGAAAAATTATTTGCTATGGGTCCAGACTCAATTATTACTTATTCTTAACTAGTGATGATTCTTTTCCTGTGACAGAATCAACCAGATCATATTTGAAACTTAAAGTGTTTGTTCTTGAGGATTGTCATATATATGACAGATTTATTTTCCCCCTTTGCTTTTATCTGAATAGTTTTGGGGATACAGGAAAGCATGAATAAGTCTGTTATCATGGATTTGATCCCCAAGTGAACTAATTAGTGTCTTTATGTTCTATGGCCACTTAACGCACTTATTTTCAGGTCAGTTCATTATAACGGTACCAGGGGAGGGAGTAAGGATGGTTTAATGCAAATCCTCCTTCACAGGAAAAAAAGAGAAGCAGCAAATCATTCCTAGTTGGTATAAAGGTGAGGGTCCTAGCACTCTGCTTGGTCTTCCCTGCCCTGCCTCCCATATTTTCCTTTATGATGCCTCGGTAAGATGCTAAATTTTCATAAAGCACAAAATGAAAACCAATATGGAGTTGCAATATTTATGAAGGACACAGTCATTTTATATAGAGAGACATTTGAGGCACAGAAATATAGATTAAGTTACTAAACACTATCTTGCTGTTTTAATCAGATAGAATAATACATAAGGGTTTTTTTTTGTAAACTAAAAGGGAGAACAACATAAACTAATAATATTTAGATCAGAAAAAGTAAAAGTAATCTTCATAATGATTTCTGATTCTGGTGCAGTCTGGGTAAGAAGGGAGAAGGCACTGATAGTCAACAACTATAATCTAAAAAGCGTACTATAAAATATGAATTACAGTCACTTTCAAATTTGGCTATGTTTGCTCACACTGTGTTCCCTTACATCATGGGGAAGAAGGTCAAGCATCCTCAAAAGAATGTCAATTTCCTCCGACACTAAAAGGTAAATTTATTGACTAAATAATTTATTTAGACTGATAAAATAAATACCTATCTGTGCCCAAAAAGCAAAATGACTTCCAATCTTAAGAGATTATAGATTTTGAATAGGATGTGATAAAGGACTCTTTTTTGGTTAGCAGCCAGTCTTAGGCAAAGTAATAAAGTGTTGTTTATTTGGCAACTTCCTATTCTCTCTTTTTTAAATAAATCTCTCCTCTGTTCAAGCCCCTTCCCATTTTCATTCCTCTTGAGTTTTGAGTCCCTACTACGTTATATAGGCAGGCAAATCTTCAAAGGGTAGGGACTCAAATACAGACCTCTCCTAACTTACCCACACATGCCTAAAACTTTTTTTTTCCTGTGAATCCTTCTTTTGGGAATATAGAAAATAGTATTTAGCTAGCTGAACTCAAAAACTGAATCCATTTCTAATAATGACCTTCATAAAAGTTATTGTCACCTCATCAAGATATTGTTCCTTCATTCATTCATTCAATAAAACATTTATTGATGCCTTTCATGTTATACATGCTATTAATGTGATGATTAACAAAATAAGTGTCTGCCCTCCAACTACATACAGTGAATGCAGACAAATAAATAGGGGTTTTTAATATTGAACAATTTAATTTTAGGAAAGTTTAGGTGTTATGGAAACATATTTTTTTAAAAAACAAAATAACACAGAATTTGGGCATCAGCAAAATCATTCCAGAATAACTGATATCTCAGAGAGAAAGCACAGAATCACAGTGTTCAAGAGCTGAAACCAGTCCAGCAAAGTCTGAATTCAAGCCTGCAACCTATTAATCACGTGGCATCCAGCAACTGACTTTGTGTCTTTGAGGTTTATTTCCTCTCTGTAAAGTGAAGATAATAAAAACAGCACTCAATTCATAGGATTTGTTATGGATACTGAATGAAATAACACACACAAATACTTAAAGGGCTACCTACTCAATAAATGTTAGCTATTATTATTAAATTAAGACCGTAAGAATGAGCAGGAGTCAGGTGAGCCAAGAAAGAAAAGAGGTGAGAGAGACAGACAAAGAGAACAATATATCTCAAGTTTAGAAATAAGGGGCAAAATTTGCTGACAAATTAAATTAGGTCAGGGTGATGACTTCTGCTTCTAACCATGATGGAGTAATGAAATCTGACCTTCCCACTTTAAACAATTATATACTGAAAAATATATAATACAACACTTTTTAGTCATTAGACTAAAAATAGGCAGCAGTGGACAATAATCCTAAGAGAAGAGAGATGCATGAGGTGGTTAGACCTACAAATGACCCAACTCATTGCCTAGAAAGGCTTTGTAGGTTATAACACCTGATGGGGCAAATCAAACTCATCATGGCAGTCTCCATGAGTTGAGGAGGCAAAATATGGAGTTCTGGGATGCCACGGTAGCTAGAATCTGCAGAGGAGAGAACTGTAGGGCAGGAAGCTGCGTGAACACACAGAACTCTGAAGACCTCCATTGGGTCCCCTGAGTACTTAACTGAATCTATGTATGAGGACAGTACTGAGACTGGGAAATCACCAAACAGAGCAAGTAGAGATTCTATATAGAAGGGAATCGTTTGTGTATGTGCCAGCCAGAGCAGCGAGGCCTCCTCACCACAGGGCATCGTGTACAGCCCTCAGAAGAGTATTG
Source organism: Mormoops blainvillei (assembly GCA_004026545.1). Classification (NCBI taxonomy): domain Eukaryota; kingdom Metazoa; phylum Chordata; class Mammalia; order Chiroptera; family Mormoopidae; genus Mormoops; species Mormoops blainvillei. Next base: position 117,987 of record PVJD01005151.1, on the reverse strand, counting down.
TCTCAGTAGTAGAGTTAAAGAAGCTCTAGATTACAGGCTGTCCTGTCCTTCCTAGGTAAACTTACAGACAAGACATAAAAGGATCAAACTTAGCTGCAGAATAAAGTCCTAAAAATTAAAGAAATTAAAAGAAAATCCAGCACCCAAAAATGTAAAATGTGCAATGCCTTGCAACCAATCAGAAATTAATAAGCATGCACATAAGGAGTAAAATGTGACCTAAACAGGATACAACCAGTTTATAGAAACACATAGGGAATAACACATTATAAAACCAAACAAAAACTTTAAAAGAACTATTATAAATGGGGAGAAAATGGGACAACTGTAATAGCATACTCAATACAATATACAAAAAAAAGTAAAATAAATAAATAAATAAATAAATGTATGCCATATGTCCTAGAGCTAAAGGACACTATAAGTACGATGAGGCAAGAAATTAAACATAGTTTTAAAAATGAACTCATAGAACTAAAAAAATACTTAAGTAAAAAATATAATTGATGAAAAACAGCAGATTAGACACTAGAGAAAAAAGAAAATAACAACTTGAGACTTAGCAATAGAAACTATCCAAAATAAAACACAGAGGGAAAAAAAGACAAAAGTAGTTGAGTGCGGCTAGCCAAAGGGGAAGTAGCCATAGAAGAGAGCTGGAGATGGAGGAGAAGCAGTTCAGACAGGAATGAACAAGCCCCATGAATGAGCTTACAATTGATGTGTTTAGGTAAAGGAAATATTTCCATGGAGAATTTCATTCAGTACAAAGGATTATGAGGAAAGGTATATTTGGACAACAAGGCTTCTCTGTGGCCCTTCAAAAATCACCACTTCAAAATTCCTAAATATCCATCAATAGTTGCAAGAAGTAAATTGTTGCACATTCATATATGGGAATCAAGCACTAAAAATAAAGAATTTACAACCACATGCTCTAACATAGATGAACACACCAACATAATGCACAGCGAAAGAAGCCAGGTACAAAAGAGCCCAAGCTGTATAATTTCATATTGAACAAAAACAGGCAGAATTAATCTATGGGGTTAAAATTGAGGATGGGGTTGGTAGAAACATGAAGGGGCTCAAGGAAGACATCTAGGGTCCAGGTAATGCATTTTTTGTACCTTATGGTTACATGGAGAGAGTTCAGTTCATGAAAATTCACTGACCTGCACTTTTATGATATAACTCTTCTGTATGTTTATTATTTTTCAATAACCTGTTCTATTTATTTATTTACTTACTTATATCTGCACCCAAGGACATGCTTAGAGAGGGGAAGGGAGGAAGATAGAGAGCAAGAGAAACATCGACCCGTTGTCTCTCATAGGCACCCTGACCAGGAACCAAACCCGCAACCCAGGCATGTGCCCTGGCTGGGAATGAAACTCGTGACCTTTTGGTTTATAGTACTACGCTCCAACCAACTGAGCCATTTTGGTCAGGGTTCAGTAACCTGATTTTGAAGTAGATGCTAATAAGGTTAACTATGAGTTGGGCCTAAATGGGGGCAGCTAGGAGTAGGAGAGGAACAAATGTATAAATCAAAGACCAGAAAGTGTTTAGATTAATATGGCCATTTAAGAGAAACAGCAGTGGTGTTTTGTTTTTTGTTTTGTTTTGTTTTGTTTTTTCCCAAACCCAATCTTTCGATTGAAGAGAATAAGCTGTAGAAATTGCACTAGAACCACCTCAATCAGTCCCTAATGCCACAGGTCTGGCAGTTCCCTGAGACACGTTTTCCAGGGCTCTGGTGGGCTCTGTTTTTACTCACTCTGTTGATAAAATTGTCAGCGCCCAGGACACAAAGAAACTTCAAGTGAATGATAAGTTCAGTAAATGCTTCATCTCTTATTCCTTCTTTTCCCATTTGCTTACAGTCGGGCATATCCTAAAGGTATGTGAACTTTCTTTTACAGAGCATTTACTGTGTGTCATAGAGCATAGTCCCTTGATATGAGAAAAGAATAACTAACTTATTTATTAGCATTTGAAGGAAACTTTGACAGTTATTTGAAACTTGATTGTAAATGCTATGGAATTATGACTATTTTCCTTCTCTTTTTAGCAATAAGTTCCATTCCACCAATTTTTTTTTTTTTTTTTTAGTTAAAGAGTAGCACATAACAATTGAAATGTCTCTCTAATAGAAAGAAACACACTTTTCTTTATATTCTGTCCCTTTAGCACACTATCCTCCTAAGGTGCACTGATAATTCTTAGAATTATCTGATATGAAGAATAACCAAGTACGTAAACATGTGCATAAATATTAATCATAGGTAAGAAGATAATGGTTAGGTAGTTAATAAATTATATAGGCAGAGGATGATAGATGATAGATGATAGATAGATAGATAGATAGATAGATGATGATAGACAGACACACACTCTCTATTTACCAGGCATATGGTCACAGGCACCAACTCTGGGTATACACATCAAAGAATGGTTAATTTATTTTTCTTTAGAAAATATATTCCCAAAGTGTTTTTAATTAGTCTTATAACCCAATGCTTCTTTTTTTAAAATATACTTTTTTAACTCAAATGCCGTTCTGATCACTCATGATCCAAGAATGTTCAAATAATAAACCCAAAAGAAACAGATGTTAAAGATGAGTCTTCAAACATTATAGCCAATGATGCCACACTTGCCTATGATCTTGTCAACATGAAACCACCTCCACACGTCAGTGGCCACCGAACCATTCAGCAGGGCTTTCTTAACCGTGAGCTGTTTGAAGCTACCGATTTGAGGACTACTGACTCTATTTTTTCAAGCTCAGAATAGCTGTTAGGATCTCGGCAGTGGCTGGAGGAATCACCTCAACCTTGGCAAAGTGCCGAAATATGGCCAGTTGAGGTTTTGAGTAAGTCACAGCAGCATTTACCAGCACTGGGGCCTTCTCTGTGAGGTCACGGACAAATTGGGCCATGGTTCCAGGATGGAAAAAAATCTATTTTCTTTAAAATGTTTAAGCTTTACCCAAACTTCTGCAAGTATCTCCAAATAAAAGCTTGATTCTGCTCATATATGTTGATGCCAAATTCCACAAATGGAACAAAGTTGTCAGAACTCCATCACTGGTTGTATCATTATATAGTTCAGACCTTAAGACATTCAAAAACTTTTTGGTTTTGTGTGTGTGTGTGTGTGTGTGTGTGTGTGTGTGTGTGTATATAGGTATATGTATATATAGGTATATATACCTATATATATACCTATATATATATATTAGGATTTCTGCCCTTTAAAAAATAACAGTAAGAGCATAGTGTCACTTTGCTCTATATTTGACTTGTAAAGGACATGGACATAGGTGTCACACAACACCAGAACCCTCTCCAGGTAGCACAGGCTGTGTGAGTTATCAAAGCTGTGTGAAAAAGCTATACTCTAATCTCCTTCAAGAGGTTGATTTCCTCGTGCATGGGAGGTAGCTTCTGGACTCACAGACCCTTCTTCGCCTATTACATGTTACACCCATTATTCAAGGCCTATCTTCAGTTTCTCTTTTCCACTTGCTCTAAGGAGCATTCCTTAGCTGACAGATGTAAGCCCACAAATATCGCTCATCCTCAGAATCCAATCCAATTTAAAGTTCCTTCAAATTTTAGAGGGGGAAAAAAAACAAGAAAATTAGAACCTAAAAAAGTGCCGTCATAGAGCAGGCATTCAAAATGATTGTTCTGTGACTAGTAATTAAAATATCTCTTCCACTCTCCTCATTTTACAACTGAGGACAAGGTATGGTAATTGACTTGTTAAAGACCAGTTAGGTAAAGATGGATCTTGGAAATAAGATCTCCTGACTCTTAAACCAGGGTTGTTTCAGCGTGGCCATTTTTACCTCTAAACTATTTTAGCCCTTCCCATTACTTTGGTCACTACCAGTATACCATTTGCACAAGAAAAGAGAACAGCACTCACTTGCAGTTTAGACTTTCCAGACTAGGGTAATATGGGAGACAGTAAAACAATATGTAACAGCACGCCAACTCACCTTTCTTCCTCAGAAATCAAAACAGTAGCGAATCAAAAGTTGTGCATGGTATGATACCAAAATCGAAGATAGAAGTCTCTTAAAAGCAGGAGGACAATCCCCAGAGGACCTCAGTTGAGGGCATTTAACAACCCCACCCTGGGTACCTGAATGAACCACTGACTAAATCTTAACCCCTGCAGCTCAGCCCCAAAGCAAGTTCTTCCATGGCTGGATAAAGACGATCAGGCTCCCATTCTAACAGCCTGGCAAAGAAAAGAAAATATCTTCTCTGATGGAAGATAACATTACCTGGAACTTTTTAAACACAACATAGTTTCAATAAAACCTCCAGGCATATAGAAAGGCAGGACGATATGGCAGATAATAATAGAAAATAAAAGCGAATCCACAAATTGTAATTATTAGAATTAGCAGACAAGAAACTTTTAAAGAGATGATTAATTTGTTTATGGAAAGAGAGAAAATTATGGGAAAAACAGATGAAAGTTATAAAATTTTAATTAAAAGTGTAACCTATAAAAAGAATCTAATGAGTATGCTAGAAATAAAAAAAAGTATCTGATCTGAAATGAACATGTATAATATCACACTGGACATAACGAATTAACAAACTAAAAGATTGCTCAATAGAAAACAACTACACCAGCGACTTTCAACTTTTTCATCTCATGGTACACATAAAACAATTACTAAATTTCTACAGACGCCAAAAAATATAGTTTTTGCTGATCTGACAAAAAATAGATAAAATTTTGATTTATTCACACTGAATGGCTATTGTTATATTGGCTGTTGCCATTTTTTTTTATTTGACAAACTTGGGAAAACAAATTAGTGACCCTGACAAAATCAGGCATTGCATGTTTTAAACATTCTTGTGGCACACCAGCTGAAAATTGCTGATGTATACTAAATCATAACCAAAAAAGAAAAACCACAGTGGAATGTAACAGACATGTAGGATACATATGAATAGTATAATGTGTGTTTAATGTGTCTACAGAAAAAGAGAAAGAAAAATATTTAAATAAGTAATGGTCAGATATTTTACAATACTGATAAAAAAATCACTTTCCTGGTTCAAGGAGCTTCACAAACTCCAAACATAATAAATTCAAAGAAAATCAACCTAAACATCACACAACTGCTAAAAACTAAGTAATCATAGTAGCCAGAGTAAAGATACATTATCTTCAAAGGAAAAACAAGACTGACAGCTGACTTCTCCACAGAAATAAGGAAAGCTGGAAGACAATGAAATAGTACCTAAAATATTGAAAAGAAGTGGTATGATTGTATTTTGTGGGAAAGAGTTATTAAGAGTGTGTTTTACTTATAAATAATATTCTAAAATAAGATGAACAATAAATATTTTGGAAAACACTTAGAATGTCTATTAGTTGAATCCCTGGCTCCTAGCAGGGTATGGAGAATATACACGGGCATAAATATTTGTCTAAATGTGGGCTCTAAAACTCTAGAAAGATAGAAGGCAAAAATTAGAAAAGGAAAAAAGAAATAATGAGATGCCAGACTCACCTTAGCATCAAAGAGGGAACTATGAGTATGGGTATTTCTTTTCCAGGATCAGACAAATGTGATCTGTCTATACAAATGATTCAGTTGTTCAAAAACCATGTAGCTCTCTGACTGTCGGGACACAGAAAGTGAGCCCCTGCATGACACCAATATATATACTATTTTTTGTCTCTCCACTCCAAATCTTCTTTCCTATACTTTACTGGGTTGTGCTAGGGCTGGGATTCTGCAAAATGTATTTCATTTTTGCCAGTTGAATTTCTGTTAGTTTCTTAATAGGGCATTGAAACAAGATTGCAAGGCTGGAGGAGGAAGAAAATACTATTGTTTTTTGGCTACTGTTCCTGCAGTGTTGCCCCAGCAACAGGTCTCCACTCCAGCAGGGGTGGCTTCTTCCAACTTCTTTCAGCTCTCCCAAGATAAGTCTTATTGTCCCCCTCAATAAGGCATTATCTCTGCTTTTACATGACCTCACCTTTACCACAGCTTTCCCCATAGCAAACACACTTGTTACCTACACAAGAATTAGCAGAGACCTTGGGATTTCAAACTCAAATTCTCTGTTACTGGCAACTCAATTCCATGCTCTTAAGTTGGGCTGAGCACCGTCGGTACTGGAACACTCTGCACAATTATCTTCCTTCAGAGTCCAAAAGTGGGAGAGGTCAGAGCCCTTCGTGTCTGTGTTTCACATGTCTTCTCATTCCCAGTGGAAGCAGCCACATGTTTGACCATCTAATGCCTGCTTTTGCCTCTTCACTTTATCATTCAGTCCCCTGTGTGTGAGGACTAAACTTCTTCCAATTACTTCCTCTTTGTCTTTTTTCCTAAATTCTGCCTCCTGTACCATGAGAGAAAACCTGTTCTCTAGAATCCAAGCTGGCTCTTGATGATTTTATACCAAATTCTACAGAGTATCAGAAAATGATGGCTAAATCTTTTTAGTTCCATTCCTGCTATAACATTCTGAAGCTTACTCCTGAGGCAGAGGGGCTATCTTAACTATACATGTGCTATATGAAAAATGCAAAAAAGGTATTAATATTTTGCCAAAATATCAAAACCCAATAGTTATATCTCCTTTTCTGATGACTAGATAGCATAATGAGAGGAAGTTCCTATTTGAAGGGGAAGAAGAAAACCATTTCTTATATCTCTAAAGTCACCTTCCAAAAATAAACAGCATTTTCAAGTTGCAGAAATATGACAATCATGCTATATTAAGTAATCTTAAATTATGTTCCAGCTTCTACATTGTTTAATGAATTCTTATTAGAATTAAAATATGCCTACATTAGATATAATTATTTTCTTCCTCTTATTAATCTGTAGGTATAAAACCCTCAAATGGATAGTTCCTAATTTTTTTCAAGAAATCAAAGCTAAATTAATTAAAAGGGTTTTTTTTGGTATTATCACTGTCAGCTCGTAGAGGGTAAGGACAGGAATTATGTTACTGATTTATTAGTAAGTAAATAATCAAGACTCTTCCTTGGTTCTTTGCTGAAAATAGTGGCATAAACATATGTTTATAAAGAGACAGGTCTGTGGAGCTAATTTTCTTTTTTTTCAGTTTTGACCGTCTACTGTTTTGGCTTCTTTCCTTATTCTGCTTAGTTCTTCTAGTCTTTGTTTCCACACTAGGCATCTTTTACATTCTTTCTCCTGGGAGTTTTTCTCTCAGTTTTGTAGCGGTCCAATAAAATTGTGAAAATAAGAGAAAACTGTAGCAAGCTTCAGCAATACTAAATGATTATACTGAGCAGTTCTAGCAAAGACTGCTAAAATTGCCTGATATGGCACTACAAATAATGAAGTCCCAGAAGTAGATAGAATGATTATATACATAAACATAGCCATAACCTTTTCTCTTACATAAGTTACATTTGTGGTGTAGAAGAACTCTGGGGCAAACTGAATGTGGTACACATGGGATTAGTCTTAAAGACATTAATGAATTCTCAGGGGGTACAGAACCCCTTCAGCTTGTGTACACGGAATGGCAGGGCAAAGATGATAGCATTTGACCTTCAATGGTTTTCTAAGGAGGCCCCTCAAAGTGCTACTGAGGTATCCATTGCCCCTGAGCCTTAAAGGCAGGAAACTGACTTTAAGTGCCAGTCCTATCAAGCTCTAGGAAGGTACTTCAAACAACAAAAAATAAGTTGCCTTAGAAGTGACTTGTGAATGTTTTCTGGGGAAAGCATTCAGGTTATCAGTAAGGGAGGTATGAGAAGTGAAATGCGATGCATGTATAGTTTCTAATATGACTCGTCTCTATACTACATGGGTCTGTACTACAGTACAATTTCCATAATTCTATAGTACACAATCAATTCAATCAAGACTTGATATTGAATCAGTAGCAAGTATGTAGAAGTCCTGTCTCTCTCCCTTCAGTCATCTCCTCCACGTGTTTGTTTCAAAAACTATGTGTTAAAATTCAGCCATGATCTAAGAGTGAAAAGATCAAAAAGCTAATCATTTTAGCTGTTCAAACAGTCCCTGCCTTTTGTCCCTGGTTCAGAGATATGCTCTAATAAACTGTACTGAAGTAGGTAGCAGCAGATCAAGCAGACCTGAGTTTACATCCCTACTCATCAATTTAGCAGATGAGGATCTCAAGCTTCAGCTTTTTCATCTTGAAAATGGGGGATATTTTATCTACTTTAAACACCATTGTGAGTATGAAAACAAATATATACAAAGCACCTAGCTCATCACTGGCCCTCAGTAAGAGGGCCAATCATTTTAATTTATTTCCTCTTATATGATTAAAAAATAAGCCAATAAATTTATTCTGTAGATTTTTAAATAATTAATATTATCTCACTCTTGATCTTGAGGGCACTTATGTAAAAACAAAAAATATATTGTTCAAAATATATAAAGTATATATCATTGATCTTATTGCATATAAGACTGATTTCTGTTCTAAATTTAAAGAAACCCCCCAAAAATTCAAATCAAAATTAGAATCATATCTATTTAGTGATGCTTTGTGGTTATTTAGACTATATGGTTTTGCAGCCAAAGGGCTTCTGAACAGAATCCCCAGCCATCCTCTACACAGTGGAACACACAACTGCGAACTTTGCTAAGTTTAACTTCAAGTTAAAATGTGATCTGTGTGGGAAGTAATGCAGCTTAGAACATTCACATATAATACAGGATGCATCTTTAATGCAAGGAAAGGACTCACTGGGAGCATAAAGCATGAAAGCTTGAAATACCAGAACTAATGTTGGGAGCAAAGCTTCCCAGTGAAAGTAGAGCTGATTTACTTTTGCAGAAAGATACCATGGGAAGAATATATTCCAATTTGCCCTTGAACCGGAAAGCAGGTTGATTGCTTGTAAACCACTGCTAGCTCTTAAATTCATTATCAGTTAGATTTTGGATTACCTTAGAAAGAATTTCTGACAGACTGTAACAACTGGATCAATCACTGTTTCATTACACCAATATTAATTAAACATTTTCACCTTTTAGTAGGACATCCTGATTAGCCATGACAGATCATTATTTTCAGCAGAACATGTTCCAGATCCAGCAATGAACACTGAGATGTAATCAGGCACCAATATATGCTGGAATTAATAATTACATTAAATTGGCTGTAATGAATAATTTATGGTGTAAATTCTTATTCAATTTGCTATGGTAACACATGAGAAGATGTCTGCTGTATTTTAACAAAGCACAAGTTTTCAGGAGTAAAATAGTAGATAAAATTATAGGATACCCACTTCAGGAGGAAAAGGCTTAATGAAAGGTAAAGTGCAAGAAAGTAAAAACATAAAATGCCATTGTCATTGTCATCATTAATTAACATTCATTATTCATCCACAGGTGCAAAAACCTCAAATGAAGCTCTTGCACGCTGTAGAGAATTAACACTGCCCTTCAAATGTTAACAGAGAAAAGATAGACAGGCGAGGGCTGTTCCTTATTGTTTGGTTTGGTTTGTTGGATGTTTTCAGGGCAAGAGAAAACACACTGAAACTTTCGTTTATCCTATTCTAACAGAAAAGAACATTAAAGAGGAGCTGCAAGGGCTAAGTGTTGCCGAGCAGCTTGTGGCCCAGTCTGGGTATGTCGAAGACGCTGCACAGTGTCCATAGAAGTGCTCGGTTATAATCGCAGGATCCACCAAGTATCGAGCTTTTCCCTGTACATACAACCTTAGGAATATGCTTTTTAATTCTAAAATCAATCATATGAAAGAGGTAGATGAGGGTACTTGGGCTGTAAGCAGGCATGTTCACATAGCTAAAAAATTAGTGGTTCAGTGGATTAAGTGCTGGCCTGCGAACCAAATGGTTGCCGGTTTGACTCGCAGTCAGGGCACATGCCCGGGTTGCGGGCCAGGTTCCCACTTAGGGGTGTGCAAGAGGCCACCGACTGATGTTTCTGTACCTCACTTTCTCCCTCCCTTCTCGTCTAAAAATAAATAAATAAATATTTTTTTTAAAAAATTAGTAAAACCTGATTCTGGAGTACTGCAAAGCCTATGGAGTTTGCAGAATGTTCTATCTCTTCAGTATCTTTTCAAAATATATTGAGTTAAATTAAAACTGCCATTTCTCTATATTATTAAATGGTATGTAGTTGTGGGTTTTAAAAATCAGATTATGAAAATCCAACAAATTACTTTTTTCAGATTTTTGAATTTTGACCTAACAAGGTTTGATGTGATATGCTATCTAATAAAAATCAAATAATTTCTTCCTTTTGTTTTCATTGTCCAACATCCAAAACCAAGCCAGAATGGAGTCTGCTGATGGAGTTAGTGGAATCACTCATTACTGCCTTTACACAAAGGCATGCTATCATCTAATATAAATAACAAGTGTTAGCCATGTGCCAGACATTGTGGTTAGCATTTCACACTCACATAGCCCTCAGAAGGTAGAAGCTATTTTTATCTTTATTTTTATGGAAAATGGCTCTTAAAAAGATTGAGAAATGTACCCAATGTTAGCACATTGAGTGATAAGGCTGAATTTAAATACAGGTCAATCTGTCTCCAGAACTCACAGTGTTAATAAATATACTGCCCTTTTCAAACTAAAGTCGAAAGGCCCTGCCTTATCTTTGCTGACTTTCTTCACACAAACCAAACCTTTTCCTACTGAATTACTGATGGTCTCAATTTAAAACTGTATTAATTCGACAAATTATATCTAATTAAAAGCAATTCCTTTTGGGAGCTGCCATCATTCACTATTACCTCAGTGTGAATGGGGAAATGAAGGCAGCTATTTGGTGATAATGAAGAAGTGGAGTCAAAGGGAAAAAAAAAACCAAAACGAAAGTTGGGGGAGAGGGCTCCTGAGATGAAAGGTGCAACGCATGCCCCGAACAAGAGTCAAGACTCCTGTTTGCCTTCGCCTTCGTTCTTCACCTTGGAATCCATCTGGGTGACTGTTGGGTGCGCAAACCCTGGGTACCCTTTGCTCAGTAGCTGCCTGGAAGACCCTAACCTTCCTCCCAACTGACCACTGCTATCTGAGTTTCAATGCAATGGTCCAGCCAACTGGTGATTGCTGTCCAGTCAATGTCGAGCTCTCCCTAGTTTTACCAATGCTCTGTTGGAGGACAGAAAACAAGGTAAAAAGAGGGTAGGAACTCTCCTCCTAGAAATGCCCTCTTCAAAGGGAAGAGTCAGGCTATGCTACGGTCTCTGCTTACAAATTTTCCCCCCTTTTTTTTTCTTAAATTCTCTGTACATAATGACTATTCAGTATGGTTTACTGATGATGACAACGACAGCAATAATGGTGATCATGCCATTCCCTAGAACACTGTTGTCCTAAAAAGATGAAAGTAGCAAGGTTAATCTGATATGAATAATAGAATCCTAAAGAACATGCTGCTCCCTATTGCGTACTCAATTATATAGACTTTTATCCGCTTTCAAAATAAAATGTTTTCTCAAGCAGTCATAGGAAAATGCATGGAAGAAGCAACAGAAAATGAAACTGTTTTCCTCTCTTCAAACGTGTTTGACTTAGCAGCACTACGACTTTCAAAGAAGATTAGTATTACCAATAAATCACTGTACTCACAGATGCAGAGCAAGACAGAACACAGGGCTGCCAAGACATATATTACAACAATAGATGCCTTAGCAACAGTTTTAACTCTTCTGCAACAGATTGTGCCCTAAAGCAGAAAACACCCTGCACACAGGAGGTTATTTAGCATTTGCTTTTTCTAAGTAAATAAGTAGGCAGACAGACAGACAGATAAACACACAAAGCTTCATCCTCATCATTTTGTGTTTTTAGGCTTGGGAAAAACAGAGTTTGAAAAGATTAGGTAACAGGAAGCTCTTAAGACAGACACAAATCCAAAAACTGTCATGTTTCTTTTCTCATTTAGAGAGAGTACAGTGAACAAAAAGCGCACTTACCAAAGCTCAAGGTGAGGCTGCGAGCACTAGCATTAGCACTTGCTCAGTCTGCAGAGACCTAAGAACCTGTTTCCCTTCCCTTCCCTTCCCTTCATTTCCCTTCTCTTCCCTTCCCTTCCTTTCCCTCCCCCTCCTCCCCTTCCCTCCCCGCCCCTCCCCTCCCCTTTCTTCTCTTCTCTTCTCTTCTCTTCTTTTCTCTTCCCTTTCTTTTCTTTTCTT